>JBBYHH010535562.1:0-10916 GCA_038382905.1 Daphne laureola
TTCTTATACTTGATCAAGTAAGGAAATGATTCAATAAATTCAACCCACTTAGCATGCCTTCTATTAAGTTTTCCTTGTCCTTGAATGTATTTAACAAAAAAGTGATCGGTATGCACAATAAACTCTTTTGGCAACAAGTAGTGTTTCCACACTTCAAGTGATCTCACAAGAGCATATAATTATTTATCATAAGTTGAGTAGTTTAGACATGGCCCATTTAGTTTCTCACTAAAATATGAAATTGGCCGACCTTCTTGTGTCAAAACAACCCCTATGCCCACTCCACTAGCATCACATTCAACTTCAAACAATCTATCAAAGTTTGGAAGGGCAAGAATGTGTGGACTACTCATCTTTTCTTTTAAGGCTTCAAATGCTTTTTGTTGGGACTCTCCCCACACAAATGGCACATTTTTATTGGATAGCTCATGCAATGGGGCGGCAATGAAGGAGAAGTCCTTAACAATCCTCCTATAGAAGCTTGCTAGGCCATGAAAAAATCTCACCTCTGTGAGGCTATTAGGTGTAGGCCACTCTTGAATAGCCTTTACCTTAGCCTCATCTACCCTAAACCCATTTCCACTAACAACATATCCTAAGAAGTTCACTTCACTAGTATAAAACATACATTTTCCCATCATAACATACAAGCATTCATTTCTCAAATTTTCTAGCACAATCGTAAGGTGCTCAACATGCTCAATGGTAGTGTATGAGTATACTAGTATGTTATTAAAGTACACAACAAAAAACTTTCCAATCTATTCTCTTAACACATGGTGCATTAATCTCATGAATGTACTAGGTGTATTATTAAGACCAAATGACATCACATTCCATTTATAGAACCGTAGTTTAGTTTTAAATGTCGTTTTCCATTCATCCCCTTCCCTCATTCTTATTTGATGATATCCAGATTTTAAGTCAATCTTAGAAAATATGCAGGCACCCGCAAGTTCATCCAATATATCATCTAATATAGGAATAGGGAAGCGATACTTTACAGTGATTTTCTTGATTGGCCGGAAGTTAACACACATCCTCCAAGTAGAACTAGGACTGCACATGGACTCAAGCTTTCCTTGATGAACCCTTTGGATAAAAACTCATCAATCTGCCTTTGTATCTCCTTTGTATCTTCGGGATTACATCTATAGGCTACCCTATTTGGGAGTTGAGCTCCGGGCACCAAGTCAATTCGATGTTCTATCACTCAGATGGGAGGCAATCCATGAGGTTATCTGAAGACATCATCAAAATCCTGTAAAAGTGAAGACACATCACAAGGAAGAGAAGACAATAGGTTAGAGGATAGCAAACAATATAAGGGGATGAGGAGGAAATAAGGCATTTTTTTAGAGACCAACCCAGAACGTTGGTAATTTTTATGAATATTTTATTCGAGGATCGGATTCTGTTAGTACAGGGACTCCGTTTTAAGCGTGCGGGACACATTTTCTGCTAAGTGTAATGTCCTGAGACTTCATTAGAGACTTATTTCCGTGGGATTTCACTTTTTAGAATTGGTACGTGAATCTCGGGTCATTTTTCCAAAATTCACTTTGGAGGGTAAAATGGTCATTTTGGAAAATTGGACAAAATTAGAATTATGTTGGACACATAATTTCACCATTTTTTAGGAGAAATAAGGATGAACTATTTGGTTATGATATAATTATATTATGGAATCGTGTAAGGAAGAAAAAGTATATTATATTAAGTGAGTGGAGGACATTTGTCACTCAATTGTGGTAATGGTATTATTATATGTTAACTGATATGTGGTAGTAAGATATTATGGATTAAATAAAGGAGTATTCTATTTGTGATTGGAAATTAAAAGAAAGGAAAGGAGATGAGGTAGTAAGAAAAGGAAATAAACAAGGGGAGTTATTATTATTATGTATAAGACTTGAAATAGAAAGAAAGAAGAAAGGGAAAAAAATGTTTTTTCATCTTCTTCTTTTTCTTCTACCATGGACGAAAACTTGGAGCTTCCATGGGCAAATGGTGGCTTCTTCAAATCCTTCATTTTTGCTTGAGAAAAATGATGATTCATGGGTAAACTGATGAGGTAAGAAGCTTTCTACCATGTGTTCTTCATTTCAAGCTCTATTTTGAGCAATTTGGTGAGTTAGGGCTTGGGTCCTTTTCTTTAATCATGAAGATTAGCTTGGAAATGAGTTTCCAAAGTGTTGTATGGATGATTAGCAACACTTTTTATGCTTGGGCTTCATCTCTTCTCCTTCTCTAGCTTGGCCGATTTTATCATGATAACCTAGGGAAATGTTTGTGATTTTGTTGATTGATGAAGAATGAGATGAAATTATGGTTACAAAGTGTTGTGTGGATGGTTAGTAGCTCAATTATTTCTTGGATTCATCTTGGAAAATTCCCTCCTTTGATGTTCTTGAATGGCCGATTTTATGGGTGAGGAATTAAAGGATGTATTTTTGTTAAATTGTGGAATTGTGATGAATTGGTAATAAAATTGAGCTTCCAAAGGGATAGGAGGATGATTGGATCATTCTCCTTTGATTTTTCATGTTTGGCCAAATTTATGAGATGTGGATTAAGATTGGTGTTTGTTTGTTAAATGTTGGATATGGTTGAATTAGGAATAAAAGTGAGTTCCTAAATGAGTATGTGGAATTTAGACAACATTTAGCTTGGTTGGCCACTTATCCTTCATTTGGCCAAAAATATTGGTGATGGACCAAGGTCTACGTTCTTTGATGAATGTTGGATTAGTGTTGAAATGGAGTTGAATTTGCACTCCTAAGTTGTTGTATGGATGTTTGACAACATTTCTCTTGATTGGTGTCACTTTTATGTTGTGGCAAAAAATTATGTGTTTTGTGAAATTTGGTGTGTGATCATGGTTGATCATTTCTGAGATGGAAATTGAGTTGCTTTGTGTTAAATGGATTCTTGGTAACATTCTTTATGGTTGGTCATCTTTTACATGATTTGGCCGATTTTGGAGAACCTTGAGTTAAGCTTCTTTTTGTGATAAATTTGATCAATGATTTGAGTATTGTGTTCCTTGTTGTTGTGTGATTGTTCAGTTGGGTTTTCTGTGGATGGACTTTGTGAAAGTGCAGCCGGAATGCTGCCGAATTTGGTTACCTTCAGGAAAGTACAACAATTCTGCAGTTTATCAGGTAAGGGTTCAACTCTCTTTATATGCATTCTGGGGTGCTGGCATGCATATCGAGTTAGTTGATGCTAGTTCCCGTGTCGAGGGTGGGGCCCGGTGACCCCCAAGACTAGTTACATGGTAAGATTAATGGTATGCAGGTACAAAGCTCGGTAATCTTATTTAATGATAAATGGTTGATCAATTTTATGTTTCTGGTATTCTATGATCATGGTTATCAATTCTGTGATCCTAGAGTGTCGGTCAATGGTTGACCAAATATGTGATATGACAGTTTTAAGGGGAACGTAGGCCCTTGCTGGTACCAAGTGCCTGTATGTATGTGAACCCTGTGTTGTGGTATGAAAGTCTCCAGGGGCTCTCATATCTGTTACGTCCAGAGGGACGTATATGTGTTTCCATTTGGAGCGATAAGTGGTATGTATTTCCGTCCAGAGGGACGAGTGGTATGTATTTTCATCCGGATGGACAAGTGGTATGTATTTCCGTCTGGAGGGACGAGATGGTATGTGTTTTTGTCCGGAGGGATGAAAGTGTTCTATTTCCGTCCAATGGGATGAGAGGGTTTCTGTGTGTGTTTATGTTAAATGTTTTATATTTATTTCATATATTGTGCATATTAATCTTTTTTGTAGGTTTGCTTTAAAACCATTACCCTTACCTAAGCCCTTACTGAGTTCTTTCGAGGACTCAGCCTCTTATGATTAATGTTTTTCAAGAGCTTCTGATAAGCAACCTGCGGAATGGCTTCGTTAGGTTTTCTGTGATTTATGATTTCAGGTATATGTATGCTCCTTGTTAGTGGTTTCTGTTTCTTTTATGGGGGTAGTCTTGATTGAGCTTGTTATTTGGTACCTGATTATGTTGGGTGAGCACACTTATGAAATGACTAATGGTTAGCTCTCCTTTATTTGTGTTAGTAGCAGCAACAGTGACCTGGAGGTGGTCAAGTAGGTCAGGCTCTGTAGGTGTAGATGCATGTGTGCATGTGGCATGAATCACATTTGATGTCTCATATGATAGGTCAATAGCTTGCTTGATCTACATCATGGTTATTGTAATTAAGTGTTAAATCTACCATCATCCATGGTTTCCTTGATGCATGATATTTGTTCTGAAAAAGTATGGATATATTGGTGTTGTTGCCTGCAGTGGACATTTACTGCCCTAAGAGTCCATGGTATTATGCTTCTGTATCTTATGAACATGTTATATATGTATTTTGAGGCTCGAGATTTGAAGTGGTATTATATTATATGTTATTGTCTTGTATGGATTCTTTACGAATATGAAATTGATTAGCACACCCCTCATTGCGCAAGTAATAATGGGTCGGGTTATAGGATTCCACCACACCAAAGTAGCCCCCATCCGAACGTCATCATCCGCCTCCCCGCACCTCTACCGCTACCGCATGCTTCTGTACCCGCCAGCCGGGGAAGGGTGGTGGTGACAAAACCAATCAATTAAATTTATAAACACCTCATTAGCCCTACCTATGTCTTATCATAGTATAATGGCTCTAAATGAGGGATCGAACCCAAGAGAATCAGAGTGCTTAGAGTATGAATATGTAGTGTGTGTTCCTAATCTATAATAGAATGTAATGGACAATATGAGAGATGATGATAATCAAGATATGAATGTAAATGTAGGCAAGAATGTGAGTAAACGAATGGAGAGGAATGAAGAAAACACTCGTGGAGTTCAATCATGGAGTCTCAAAGTGAATCGTGCGTCCTAAAGATCATGCATGTTCTACTAATCTTGTGTTCTAGAGGTAGGTTATCTCTAACTCCACCAATCGACAATGGAGGTTATCTTTAACTAACCACAATCAATCATCCGATCCGCTCAGATCTGAACCTAAGGCATTTGATATCATAAACACACATACAACCTAAACTACCACGAATTACTAAGAGACATGGAGTTCTAACTACCGCATCTAAGTCAATACATCAATTCAGCGAGGGATCATACAAGCAATTTCCTTTTCATGTCTGAGGTGATGTACTACGACTGTGTCGCCCCTCTCTCGAGCAATAAAAACTATCATAACTAGAGTGAGCTTAGCCACTCTTGTGGTCCAAGACTTAATCTTGAGGTTTTCAGAAACTAACCTTCCAGGGTCATCTCTGACACTTAGACGGTTAATCTATCAATTCCAGAAATGTTATGCCGATTAAATTCCTCTCAAACATTTAATCGAACACCTAGAAGAGTAAATATGAACAAGTACATCATTCATCATACCACACATGACAGAAGTACTCATAATTGATATCTAACATGCATAATCATGGAAATAGCTTACTTGAACCCTAAGCTAGATATAAACTAAGACATAACATCTCTAAGTCTATCAAAGATAAACATAGAAATGAACAACATTTAATAGAAACTTAAAATGATGAAATACAAATAGTATAGGATTAGAATTCACCCAACAATTGAAGATCCACAAGCTAGTCCTTCAACCCCTCATGAAATTGGGGATTTAAGGCCTTAAACCCAAGCCTCCAATGCACAAAAACCCTCAAATTCATAGGTCTCAATTTGTATTGAAAACAGACCCTAGATAGTCTATATATACTAATTCTAATGTATTAAAATACCCCTTAAATGTTGGGCATCCAAAGCTACTTTGGAAGGATGAAAATGGTCCAAAATGGCTTAATAATTCGGATAAAGATGATTAACCGCTAGGAGAGAAAGGGTACCAGGCATTGGTTGCTAGCGCCAAACAAGCTCCCGGTACTAGCGCCACGCCTTGAGAGGGAGCCAAACCTGCACCTGCTTCATGCGCCCTAGACTTGCGCCAGGGTCTACAAGAGACACATCTTTGGTACCTTGGAGGCACCATATTTGGTGCCTGGACTCCTTAGTGGTGCCATAGATGGTGCCCTGGTAAGCCTTGTACTTGCGATTGGACTTCATGTGTGGCCACTTTGATGCCTTGGAGGTGTCATATTTGGCACCTTGCTCCCTTAGTGATGCGTTAAGTCATGCCTGAGCTCATGGTGGCGCTAGTTGGAGGCACATAACCTACGCCTCGTAATGGCACCTAGGCTTCTATGTGGGGCCACTTTGAGGCGAACGAGCGCCTTGAAGTGGCACCTACTTCCTCCAATTCTCTCTCTAACTTTGCAAAATGTGCAATCTAACCCTCTCTAGCTTTTCTCTTGATCACCAACTCTCCAATTTCTCCCAAGATGATCTTTAATGCTCGCAATGTATAAAACTTCACCTCTATCCATCTTTTTAAGCTTAATTAACTCCCTTTTACACCTCCGTACGTTGCACCTACACAATACAAAAATTGGGAGGAAAGTGCATAAATGTGATGAAAATGAGGTATAGATGATGTGTTTTCTTCCTTAAACATCAAGCAAATGTGTACGTGTTTGCACACTGATCACACCCCTAAACCCAAACTGTTGCTAGTCCCTAGCAACGCACACATCTAGAATATCTAATTTCCCATTTCCTTTATGTATACTCAAGTCAATTTATGATTTAGGACCATACATCAGTAGAGATTCACATGATCAATTAATTTTTAGAAATTTGTTCTCAATGAAGTAGATAGAGGGTCGCTCCCTAAGTGTATATCTCTCATCAAAAAGTGGTAGTGAATGTGTGCATGTGACCTTGTCTAACGTGTTCAATCCATAAGCTTGTTAATGAACTGAAACTCCTCTACCATTATCCTTGAGGACGTTGTATGCTTCCTCGGTCAGATAGACTTTATAATAGTTGTAATAAGGTTGGGCTTGGTGTGAGAGGAATTCGGTTGGAGGCTATGTATATGAGTGGAGCTTGAGACATTCACGAACATGCAAGTTGGGCACTAAAATCTACAGACTAAATCTCTAAACCCACTCGCTCTTTTGTAACTCTCACTCACTTTTTCAGTACATTTGCATATAATTCAGCCTCTCAATTTTGTTTTGTCGTCCTTGGATCTTTCTTTACGCACAAGTGTCTTTTTCTTAAAATTTTCATTTTGCACCATTTTCTTTATTTTGTTTTCATACTAAGTGCATTTCGTTTCTAATTACAACACTAGCCACAAACATACTTACTGTCCAAAGATGCCCTTTTCACTCTTAGATAGCTCAACAAATGTAGATGTACTCCCCCAAACCCAAATTGTACACACATCACAAAATCAGCACCTAAAGCCCACACAAGTATGCAAATGAAGTATAAGGATGAAAGGATGCTATAAGTGAATGGATTAGCTCAAGATGTGGTTATAAGAATGAATAGGTTTAAGGCTCAAAGGGGGTAATCTAATGGAATTATGCTCGGGTTTGCTATTTTAGTCAAGTGGCTCATTCCTAATTTTCCATCTTCTTCCCGATTATATATTCATACAACACATGTGGATTTGAATGGTTCAAGCAAGCAAGTTCTAGCTCAAACATTAGACAAGATACTCTCGACAAATAATGAAACACCTCACCGGGTAAAAAGACTCCAACTAAAATACTGAGAACAAAATTCTACCACTAAATTGATCATATGCTTCAATATTCACAAAGGTCCTAAACATCAACCAACTAATGGAAACCTAAAGATCATGCATCATTAAATACAATCTAAACATGGCATGGATCGATCTTCCAAGAAAGTATCACACCATAGGCATGCTCAACCAACTACCACATGCTTTACATATAAATTACCCCAAACCCAAATGATAGCATGTCCGCATGCGTTGGAAGGGGAAATATATAGGGTAAATTGGAAGAGCGTACCTTGGGGGCCAAGTTATCCCCTCTAGTACCATTGAGGTGGGAGTTGCATCCAAATGAACTCCAGAGTCTTATCACGGTGAAGAGTGGGTCGTTCTCCTTCAACAGAATACCTGAAAGATATGCAATCAATACAATGCCTAGAGTGTGTAATAAGATATGAAAACTTTAGAGTGCATCACTCTAGGGGAAGTCATCCATGACTTGCAAATGTTCATAAAAGTGCAAAGATCTAACTATGAAAGTCATGCAAAGGTGTATGGAATTAACTGAGGCTTGCATCAAGAATGGAAGAGGGACATGGTGTGCAAAGAAGCATAGGAATTATTGAGGTAAGATGTCATGTGAAATGTGCATAAGGTCAAGAAGCATATGAAACATACATCTTAACACTACACCTAAATGTTTGTTCATGTATAAAATTTAGGTGCAATGTAAAAGATGCTCCATGATATATGATACATAGCTCTCAACTCAACATGCAGTTCATCAAATCATACACATTCATGCTTCCCTTTATTAATGAATATTCATCAAACATAGAAAGAATTGATGCTAGCATGCTTAGTACAAAATCATCATCAAACATATAGCAAGTATTGCTCAAGTGTAGGACAAGGCATACAAGATAAAATAAAGTCCTCTACCAAATAATCTCAAGTGAAGGTAAATACCTTATGATCTTCAAACAATCGTAGAGACTTAGAAGTACCTTGTTCTTCAATGTAGGTTGATGCTTGATGATGATGGTTACTTGTGCTTGCCGATGGGTGCGGGAAATGGATGGGCATTTGTTGAAGCTTTCTCCGTAAGGAAGGATTGAAGTCTCAATGTTGAAGTGAGCAAGAAATGGGTGAGCAAGGCCTCCGGAAGCCTCTTTTGTATGTGGAGGTGCTACTTTCAGGCACCAAACTTGTGTCGTGTACAACACTAGACTAACACCTGGAAGACTCAGGGAGCTAGAAACTAATGCCTCTATATGACGCCTGGCCTTGATTTAGCCCCAAAATCGTTCCTGAAGGTGCCAAAAGTCACCTTGAACTGGTGCCTCTCTTTGCAAATTCCACCCAATTGGCTCCAGACTAGCACCTCTATTACATATGGCACAATATTAGTGCCTTGATATGGCGCCCTTCTTCTCCGTGTTCTACCATTTTTGCTTCCTCTACAAGTTTGCACTCTTTAAACACCTTTGTTCCTGAAATTTCTCATCCAAATTATGTTTGCACTTATTTGACCAAAATCACAAACAAAGTACTAAATAGAATTTAAATGAAACTAAACATTGGGGTGCCTCCCACAAACATCATGTTTAATGCCATTGACTATGTGAAACCTGAAAGGTGACTCATGTGACTCCTTTCACTCTCGTGTTATTCATGAGATGGAGGTCTTGCATATTATTCCTCCCGAGATCTATTAGGCTCATCTTCCTTGGAGCTCTCCATGGCTTGAAAATGAAGTAAGCTCACCATCCCTCTTTACACTTGACAAATCAGAAGATGTCTTCTAATACACCTTGAAGCTCTTGAGAGAGGGGTTTAAACGTTGGTCATTCGGTCACTATGAAGCTATCACTGTGAACCCCATCTAACTCCTCTTTTTTTTCAATGTTGGCTCCATTAACTTTCTTCCGCTGTCTCTGCTTCATTACTGAGCTTGAATATTCCCATTGATGACTTTGGCACTCATTTGTGACATCTTCAATCACCTCTTGGCCTACTTGAAAGAATAGTTCTTGACTGTAACTGGCCAATTATGCATATACACCTTCAATGTTCCCTAAAGATGCCTTGATCCTTTCTTCCATTCTTGCCAAGTTTTTTTTTTGTAATAGTGTTGCAATCCTCTTCACACCTCTTACATTCTTCTTTCTCTTCTTTGATGAAATCTTCTACTGACTCCTCTAAAGAAGGCATATCTCACCCGTAAATCATTATGAGGTATTGCAGAGGTGCCTGTAATAATCTCAAATCTTATCCCCTTGCTACCAATCCCTTCACAGCCTCACGAAGATCCATAAACAAAGGCCTCATGATTTGTGACATCAGTAGCACAAGAAGTTACCTACAAAAGAAAGCAACAAAACAAAGTAAACATGTACTAGCAACTAAATGCAAGAAGTATGACATTGGTGGACATCATTCCAAGTGGAAGTGGTGTAGGTAAAATACAATATTAGTGTTCATACATGATTTATGGGATGTGTTCCTTGAAGAATATCTTCATCAAGGATGTGTTCCTAGAGTTCCATGTCCATTAAATGAGACCAAAGAAAGAATGGAAGCAATTTGTCTATGTTCTTGCTTAGTGTGAGATTCTTTGAGATAAACTCTTATTAACTTTAGCTTACTATTAGTAAATTGTATCAATGAGAGTACTTTAATTAGTTGTCGAATGCCTTAGAGAGTATAAGGCTGGAGTATCCTCCTTTTAGGTAGTCAAGTTGGTACAATTACTTAAGTGGTTCAAGATAATAGGAAAGACACTAGTAAATGATACATAAACTCTAAAAGTTCAATCGTGGTCCGACATACTTTGTGTATGATTGATTGACTTGTGTGTTTTGATAATGAGATCTTACTTGCTTAATACAATCCTGAATTTCAATTAGTTGATGTTCTATGAAAGAGACTGTGTTACAATCACCTTGGATATATAATAATTTTCTGATAAGTTTTGGGCGGAGGTTAGATTAGAATTTTTTGAGATGTTGTAATTACATGAAATGGACATGTTTTATGATAAAATTGATGTTTCAAGAATTAATTTTAGCTCAATTCCATAGGATTTCACACTTTTAAGATGTTACGAGAGTCTCGGGTCATTTTTGCAAAATTTGGTTTTCAGGGTTAAAATGGCCAATTTGGAAAATTGGATGAAAATGCCCCCTAACCCTAATTAATTAAGGCTGCTGATTTGGGAGGGAAATGGGGTGGTATGGGGTTACTTTTTAGGTTATCATTATCTATCTTAGGTGTGTAAGACTAGTT
>JBBYHH010535673.1:0-10916 GCA_038382905.1 Daphne laureola
CAATACCAATAGACTCGACTCTAATTTATGACTACCAACCGTTAATACACACCCCATCGCTACTTCATCAGAAAATAGTTATTGATTCCCAGCAGTGTGTATCTTCAATATCTCAGGAAAATATCCAACAGACAAATCTAATGCTTTCGCACAATTCAAAGACACTATCGATATCGATGCACTAGTATCAAACAAAGTATTAACTGAGATATCATTTAAAAGTAATGTACCTGCTAGTACTCCCTTCTGTGCATCTCCACCACCACCACCCCGCTGTATCTGAAACACTCGGCCCGGTCAGCCCTGGTACGGTTGCGGCTATGGTGGGGGTACTGGTGGTCGTATCTGGTTTATCGGTTGCGGATGCCTCTGCCCGATTTGAAGTGCTCCGTGGCCCTGAAGCTTGTTAGGTTGTCCCCACGGCTGTACATAGGCTTGCCCCGCTACGCCTTGCCTTTGCATCTGTGGGCAGTCTCTAATCCAGTGGTCTGCTGAACCACAACCCAAACACCGTCCCGTCTCACAGTAACATCTCTTACCCACATGATATTTCTTGCAAACATGACAATATGGCGCCGTCTCAGCTATGGGCTTGCCCTTGTCACTCTGGCTTGCCTTGCCAGGTCCTCCCTATGGTCTCGATCCTCCCCCACTGTTCCGCGGTCGATCGGATACCATTCTAATTCTATTTTCTTGTACCTCTACTATTAAGGCCTTCTGCACCGCCTCGAAATAGGAAGTAATGCTCAATGGTGCTAAGGACCTCACGATTTCAGGATGCAAACCTCTCATAAAGCGTTTGGCCTTTTCCTTCTCCTGCCCATCATTCTGAGTGGCAAAACGTACTAACCGTCTAAACTCACGGTCGTACTCCGCCACCATCTTGTTACCTTGACCCAGGTGGTCAAACTGTATCTGCCTGCAATCCTGTATTGCATCACCAACCCATCTCTCATGAAAGATAGAAGAAAACTCCTCCCATGTCATCGGGGGATCCTGCAAACTATAGTGTCCTTCCCGAGCTCTAATCAATCCGACTACCCCCTTCCACCACTCATACGCCATGTCAGTTAGGTTGAGGGTAGCCAACGATACCATCTCCTCCGTCGGGAGGTTCATCCTCACTAGAAGTCGGTCAACATACGTAAACCATGTCTCCACTGCTTCCGGCTCTTCAGTACCTGCAAATTTCGGTTGCTTAAGACACTGGAATCACTCCATCATCGTTACCCCATCTGCCACTACCGTATGCTCAACTCTGGGTCTTACAACCCTCTCATCCAGCTCTGGATCTACAGCATCTCGACCTCGTCGGTGACAACCAACAGATCGGTCCTCATCATCTTCACGCTCACCTTCTGATCCCATCCCTCCTGGACGAAGATTATATTTGTGTTCCAACTGCACCTCCTCAGGACACTTACCACTGCGATAGTTCCCAAAATCTGTAAGTGATGTCATACTGTCATCAGAGCTATCTGACTCGGTGGTATCACCTCCAACCCACTCAGCCGAGCTCTCACGAACTACCGGAACAACCTGTGCTGGCACGTGACCAGATATTCCTGCTTCCCAAACTAGGGGTGAACAAAAAATTTGGAAAACCAATAATCCGAGCCGATCCAATCAATCCAAAACCAAAAAATCTGAGAATCCGATTATCCGAGAATCCGAAAAACCAAAAACCGTAAAAACCGTACAGGTACGGTTCAGATTCGGATCAGAACCCACGAACCCCACGGATAACCGACCCGTTACTATATATATGTAATCCTATGTACACCTATTTACTTTTAGTCAATTAGATCAACAAAGTACTTCACTTACAATATTGTTTTATGATCAGAAGTTCTGAAGTTGATGATTTTAGTTTGGATGAATTTCAAATTAGATGTTTTTCAATATCTATAATGTGATTATAGGAAATGTGGATATCCGCGATCCGATCCGTGAGAAACCGGTATTTCACGGTTCGGTTCGGTTCAGTTTCTCTCTCATTACGGATCGGATCGGATCGGTTTATGAAACTAGAAACTCGTCCCGTGTAACATGAATCATATTTTTTAACTATCCGTCCCGATCCGTCCCGTGTTCACCCCTACTCTTATGGAGCTAAATGTCATCTCACCGCGACAATGCTATCAAAGGGGCCACGCAAGTACAAGCAAAGGCCAAGAGCACGCCAACAACACCAAAACAAAAACAGAACAAAAATGATCCAAAATAAAGAAAGTGGAGTAAGTCAAATTGCCCCCGAACCCAACCTACTCCTAACCCAGGAACTCATAGCACTGGGTAGCCTGGGTGGGACAAAGAGACACCCCACCCTACCATCTCCCAAACAAAAACCGCCATCCCACCAACCATCAACAAACCATTGACAAACCACCCACCCATGGTCATCTCCACCAGAACAGCGTGGTGAGGGACGACATGTTGTCCGCCAACAAAACAAGCATCCTTGGAAACCAGTAAGGCCGCCGGGGAGGAGGCTAGGAGGGCCCCACAGAGGAGATAAATCCTCCCGAAGGCGGAGGAACCGCCACAATCAAGGACGCTTCTGGCGCTAGAGTGCCGGTCTGAGACTCCAGCAGAGATCGCAAACGCACGACGACGACGAAAGAGAGGCGGTGGCGATGGCGGCGACATTAGCGCTCAGACGCGGACCAGTCGCTGCGAGGAGCAGGAGACGAGTCATCGAGTTAAACCTCCGAAGCAGCACCGAACCAGGACAAACACAGGAGCACCTAGTTCGCTAGTGAGAAAATAGACCCAACCAAGTAGCAGCACGGGCGACAGTCAGCCCTAGCGGGCAGGACCAGAGTGGCGACGCCGAGAGCATAGCGGCTATGGTTTAGGAGAATAGGTAAAAGTGATCATGTATCTTATTTAACGGATTTTCTAACATTGGTAGATAATAAACCTTGTTTGGGCACATAAAACCACGTCTTAATTAAACAAAATACCTGGTATATATGTATCTAATACTACTATATATAAGTATAGGCTATATTTTATATAAGTACATACATACATGCATGTCATGTAGACATAAAAACCTTGTCTGTGAATGGTTTGCGATTAATTAAGCCCTGGGGATTAGTTTGGAAGGCGGGTGTCGCAGAGCAGGCGCTGGATCATACCTCCCATAGTCTCTTGTGCTTGCTCTTAGAACCCTTTCATGCTTGTAATAAGCTGCTTCCTCTATTATTCCCGTCTCCACCTACGTACGTACCCAAACAATAACACAATAAAAATAAAACCAAACCAAATTGTGGTAATCACGAAAATATTAAGAGAAAAACCTCATGATCAGTATTCATTAATCCTTCATCAGCCTCACCCAAGTTGTTCGCATAATGGAGTTCTCTACCTGCAAAACCAATGAACTTTTACCTTCAATCTATAAATTTAAATAGAGTAAATACTCACGTAATCTCTCATTTTCTATACATTAGTTTAATTTATGAAGGAAAATGGACAATCTGCAAATAATCAAAGATTTAGAACATGTACTATATTACAACTTGGAGTCTCTGGAAAGAAAGAAACAACATAGTGCACGACGGCGCGCCTAACTCATACTCGGACACCGTCAACACCATCCACTACCTCTCCGGATCTCTTCGCAATGGAAGAAAAACAAACTAACCTGGAACGATTGGGTCATTTTTCCTTTAGGGGCAATTGCTAACCGTTCTTAGCACTTATACTTAGTCCCCGACCCATTCCACACATACTATATACCTCCTTTTTTTTTTCCCCCATCCTAAGTGTACTTTGTAAGTTATTTTAAGCTCCTCTCTCCTCTTCGGAGAGGTTAACTCGTTCTAATGATTAATTCTCTTGATTCTCAAAAAAAAAAAAAAAAAAAGACAAATATGATATGATCTGATAGGGTAAGTAAGTATAAATATAAATGTACCTCCTTTGCATGAGGTGGGTAGAAGTAAAAGTGAAAGAGAAGTAAGGATGAGGAAAAGCAGAAGCATGTTCTTGAGTAAAACCATCATTCTAGTTCTTCCTTTTCTTGTTGCTGATCAGCTTTCTTAATTTCCAATCTGTTTGAGACAACAAGCTTGGCTAACACACCATCTATATAAGTATATATATCCACACCAATAATCTCTCTTCCTAACATAATTAATTACTTAGTTAACTCTAAGTGGAAATCTCCTTTATCCAAGATTGATTAAAAATGTAATCTTGTTGCCTTTTGTTTCAGACAATTCCAAAGTGAAAAAGGTGAAGACTAGCAACTTTGCTCTTGTTGCCTGGGGCACTGCCACTTTCACCAATTTGGTGGATTTTAATTTGTTGGCCACTTGAAATTACCGTAACACCCACCTTCTTTATGGACAAAGCTGTCAGTGCTTAATAAATTACCCTCATAACCGTCCGTTTTATCATGCTAATTAATTACCGTGATATGCGTTACACACTGCACCGGAGACTGGTTGACCCTTGACCACCACGTCAGGTGGAGTCCCACTTCATATCAAATTTGCAAAAATATCAGAATTTCTTTTCAATTCTTACTACAAGAACACATAAAAGTTTCAAACTTTACGCAATTTCCCCCCTCGTGTTTTTACTACCAGCTTTTAATACTATAAACTAGGTTACTAATCACTGAGATTAGGTTAAGCATAAAATATGATGGTGCAAGACTGGTGGCCTCAATTATGCTCAAGGACAACGACAAGGTACCAAATACAACTCAAGGGATATTGTTGGTAGTGGAGAATAAAGAGCAAGCACTAATAGAGTAATTAAATATGATTAATCATCCCTTTAATTATCCACTCCCCCCCCTGTTTTAGAGACTGCTATATTTGTAGCATTAAAGTTGTACACGCAAATTAACTAGTAAACTTATAAAGATTTCTTAATATGGTTTTGAAGAATAGAGGGCAGACCAAAAGAGGGCAATCTTACATAGCTGAAGTGATAATCAAAATCCTTACAACACAAAGCTCTAGCTGCACTCTAATTCCTACCTCTGACTTGAGGATTGTTCATCTACAGTTTGTGTGAAGCAAACTGCTGCAGATGCAAGAATTGGTCTGAGGTTGTCATTCATTGAGTGCAGACTGGTTTACTTTGATGGACCAGAAGAACTGCCATCTATCTGTATGTTGGCCTCACGCCGTAGGCTGTTCTCCCTGGTGTATGCTTTCTTTGCTCCCTGAAAAGAGAATGTTTGGAATGAAATGAATATCACAATTGTGACTTTAACATGAGTGACGTATGTAAAAATCCGAAGAACTCGAGAAAGTGATGGTGAATGGTGTGCTTACTTGGAAGATTGTCCCAAGCTTTTTCAGTCCTTTGGCTCGTTCCGCAAGAACTTCCTTTGGGACACTCGGATCATTAAGTACCTAAAGAAGAAGAAGTATCGGTGTTCAATTTCCTATCACAAGCCAAAATAAGAGGTATAGGTGCACAAAAAATAAAAATCGACTCATTTCGTAATCCGGGTCCAGGACAAGCAGCGAATAGCCGAACACACTGAGAACAGAAGTTACTCCAGAACTCATTTAAGAGCCCCTATAACTCATTATGATACTATAGCTTCTGAAGAAATAAAATTTGAACTTACTGCTTTGCAGACATGTGATAAAGTTGACTCAATATCAACTACATTGATCTGCCAAAGAGATTGAAGCATGATATCCTTCTTGTCTTCAATGGCTTTCATCACATTCTTCTCATTTTCCGCTTGATGTAACTTCTTCAGTTCTTCTTGTATTTGAATCAATGAAACAGCACCTACATATTTGCAGGATGAAGAGACTCGGTGAGTCACATAATATGCTGATCGCAAAGCTATATGATTAG
This sequence comes from Daphne laureola, assembly GCA_038382905.1. Taxonomy (NCBI): domain Eukaryota; kingdom Viridiplantae; phylum Streptophyta; class Magnoliopsida; order Malvales; family Thymelaeaceae; genus Daphne; species Daphne laureola. The sequence goes on from JBBYHH010535673.1 coordinate 5,842, forward strand.
GAAAGAAATTTGCAAGCGCTAAACCGTGTACCTGAAGCTGCCATCACTTGTGATTTCACACGATGACCCTTATCTCTAACCCATTCTGCTAGAAATGGTACTTTCATATATCGTTTGTCCTTTCCAAGCTCCTTTGCAGATTGTCTAGTGTAAATGTAGCCGATAGTATGCAGCATAGCCTCACCAAACGCTGATGGGGAAAAGACAAAGTAATATACTATATAACTTGTTCTAAGAAGCAATGTAACAGGTATATTTACCAGTCTCTAATATTTAAGAAGGATCTCAGAATCAATAAACACCAACATTCAAATTTTCCGAGTTGAATATGGAACTTCAGTAGAAAGTTGATTGTCAAGAATCATTTCTGTTAGTTCATAAATCTACAACTAAATATCTACCAGTTTACATGATAGATTATAAAACCAAATACAAATTCCACAGCTTAATGTAAGAACAAGAGTGCAGACAGCTTTAGCACATCTAACAAAAAGGATCTGCACCAAAATACCAGAAAGTTTGGCACAATGCTTTTGAATGAATTTGTAGTGTTAACTAATTTTTTAGAATAATTGTCACTATCAACTTCAGGCCACTGAGCCCAACATAGTTGGGATTATGGTGCTGTTTGATGATGGATCAAAATACCGGAAACATGAGACCCTAGATTCCTAGAAGCTATTCTCTAAGTACCTTTTTAATAGCATTGACTAGCCTGGTAGATAATCCACAGAATATGCTGTTAAAAAGGAAAAAAGATGCTAAGTATTGAGCTAATGCTTCGAAGAAGAGATGGTCGTAAAGCATCCAACATAAAAACCAACTGCAGTTGGTGGAAAGACCTCACTACGATACATGTGTACAGCTTATGACAAATGGGGCAGTGAGGAATCTTGGGCTTTGTTATCACGTTATAGCATTCGAACCAAAATTGATCAGGAAATGAGTGGAGAGACCTCATCTAAATCTTAAACATGATGTTTTTCCTACTTAATATGCGACCTCACATGCAGGACATCCGACCCAAAAGCAATTGGCAATCAGTGGAGACCCTAGGATAACTTATGGCCTTTATTAACCCCTTCATTTAACCATGTGGATTTTCCCACGAAACAGATAGAAACTATCATCTGCAGTATCCGGGATCCTATATCTACTAGTATATTCTTCTGAATTAATCATATTCATGAAATGTTGCATAAGTTTCTAAAAGAGTGCAAAAGTGAGAGTTTACAGGCAGCAGAAAGTCGCTTTGCCTCCGAGTTTGCCCAATTTACAAATTCATCTATTTGACCCTCAACAAACGGCTCAAGGCGATTCTTCAATAAAGTGATGAGTTTCTCCTCCCTTTCCTTCTGAAATATCTGCATTCCAGGCAACAAGAAACCATGAGTTAGGCACATCAGAATTAGTTCAGGAGCAAGTGGTCATTGGGAGAGGGGGGAATGAAATCAAAGGTATAGGGATGACTGTATGAAATCAAAGGATGTCTTCTACCCTCATTTTTTCCTGAATTTTCTGCCGCTGACCCTCCATGTTTGTTGAGTCACCTTCCACCTCAATGGATGACAATGATGCTAAAGCTAGTTCACCAACATATTCTTCAAAGAATTCACTTCCAAAAAGCATTCCAAATACGGCTGAAGGATCCAGCATGGTGTCCCTGTCATATTGGATGTACTTGAAAACTTCAGCTTACATATTCGGATGACCAAGGGATAGAGAAATAATACTTACGGGGATATTCCAGCTTTCCCATGCTTGTTGTACTCTTCACGCTTTTCTGGATCACTGAGAACCTGATAAGCCTCGCCAAGTGCCTTCACACATGAACGAATTGAAAGATATGAGTATAAAATACGAAACAGAACACCAACTTTGACAGTTGAGGAAAACACACTTTCTGAAGTTGTACCAAAGACGAAGTAAAAGACTCGCTTTTTTTTTTTGGTAATTGTAAACAAGGATGAAGGAGTGAAAAATAAATAGAATGCATGACCATTTTTGAGAGGCATGAAATTATATCTCTTTCAGCAAAAGCAAGCAGAAATAAACCAAGAGTTACTAGGTTGGCTACCATTAATAAGCTGCTGAGGCTTATTAAAATTCCTCTACAAAATTTTAGATAATTACTCTTCCCTACTCCACCTACATGGCAAGTCACTGGTCGAACAAGAATCTCGGACTCATTTAAAGAAGAATTGCTAACATCATAAGTGGATTGTGCAGCATAACTTAATTCAAGTAATAAAGTGATGATCAATATATGTAAGCACTCATCTGACCAACTAGAGCAATGTGAGGACCAAAAAGTTCAGCTGGTGTCTAATGCATATTATCATACCAAGAATTGCAAATTATTGCATTGCATCCAACAAGTTCAGCTCTCTAATGCCAGGAGCATACCAGATCAATCACTTATAAATATATTAATTTTGGAAAACACTCATTCTGACAAACCAGATGACTTACCTGAAACTTCTCAGCAGCTTTTGGGTCTCCAGGATTCTTATCTGGGTGAACTTGCCTTGCCTGGACAAGAAAATAAGATGTAAGAGTCCCAAAGTATGCAATGTACTTCTTTGTTCTAAGTTGTAAGAATACACACTTCTTCTCCCAGGTCATAGCACCTCAACTCTTAAAGAAAGACAAGCAACATGTACCAATAATAAATCCCAATAAACAAAAAACAAAACGGAACTGTGCACTTGAAATTCCAGTATGACTAAATCCAAACACACATATTTAAAGGATAATAAAATTGAGTAACTGGAAAAGCTTACTTTGAGGTAATAAGCTTTCTTAATCTCAGCTGCAGAGGCGTCCACGCTGACACCCAAAAGATCATAGTATTCAGTCTCCTTTACCATGGCACCCATTCTACCATATTACCATTGCAAACAAAATTGGTTAGCCCCAAAATTCAAAGTAACCAGAATAACGAAGAGAGCGATCTCCGAAGGTAAACAAACACCAATGAGAGATCTGGAACAACGAAAGTAGAAATGAAGACAGGAGGGGGAACTGAGATACAAATAGAATCTTTGAGCAAAAACAGGACAAGAAATCGAACCCAGATCTCAATAAACTAAAATTGCAGAGAGAGAAAATGTAATTCTAATTTCTAACCTCTGCAGAAGTGACAGAAGAAGATGGATGGAGGAAGGAATCGCAACAAGAAGCTCCGGAGTGGCAGTTGATGAAAAGGCTCAGATTTTACAACTAACAAATTCTCACTCTCATTAAACATTTCTTTTTTGTTACTTAGGTCCAAAAAAGTGATTTTATAACGAATTTAATTGAAAAAATATTCAAGAAAGTGATTCAAATTATTGTCGATAACATTTTTTTTTGTATACATAACTTAAGTGTAAGGCTGTATTCATGTGCAATTTTTTTTTTCTAAAAAAAGAGAACCAATCAAATTAGCTTCAAAGACTAAATTTGCTATCCAAAATAACAATAAGATTAAATTTCATATAGTTATTTTTCATTAAAGTATAGAAAAGGAAAACATTTGTTACTTGTCATGAAATTTTGGGAATGACTTTACCATCAACTCTATTTAGGAATTAAGGGTAAAAATGCTATATAAGTTTCGAATTTTTCTATATTTGTCACTCATCTTTTTTTTTTAGTGAATGTGCCATTTGAGTTTTGAAATTGAGTTTAAAATGTCACTACCGTTAAAAAATCTATTAAATCTATGATTTAATTATAAAAGTTGTACTTCAAATTTTTTACTCTAACAATTTGATCCTAATAGTTTTACGTATAAACAATTTATCATCCCCACCAACATATCATCCAAAGTATGCCACGACTTTAGATATGTACCGTATATTTATTACTTTTTTTGTTCGCTAAAATTGAATTATTTGACTTTGTTATTTCAATATTCAATATTTGACTCAAATTTTAATAAAGATAAATTATGAATAATTAAAAGATAAATTAATTAAAAGGTGAATTTTCAATATTGCTTGTAACTTTTCTATTACATACATAAAATATGAAAAGAAAAAAAGTAAGTAGAGAGAAATCACCAAATTATAAACAAGCATATTTTGTAAATAAAAGTTTATATTTTTGAATAATTAATGAGATGTTAGTAAGATACTCTATCTTTCTCTTAATTTTTGAAATGTTTCATTTCAACATTTAATCTACAATTTAATTATTACCAATATTAAAAATTCACCTTTTAATTACTTTATCTTTTAATTCACTTTTTAAGTGTTCACAGTTTATCTTTGTTAAAATTTGAGTCAAACATTAGACTTTAAAACAGAAAATCAAATGGTTCAATTTTTGAAGAACGAATGGATAAAATATATAAAAGTTCATTTTTAGTCCCTTAATTTTAACACGTATCATATTTTAGTCGTGTTTTAAGAATTCGTCATATTTTGATACTAAAACCATATTTTTTATCTTATTTTAGTCCTTCCGTCTCTTTGACCGTTTTGTTAACCATTAAATAAATTATTTTTACTCAAATACCACTAAAAATACCATCTAATTATATATTTAATGGGTAAACTGCACAATTAGTCATTTAACTTTGACTATTATTCTATAAGAATTTTTCATATTAGAATCCCTTATCTATTATTTTTATCTCATTTAAGTCCTAAAGTAGCTGTTAAATTTAACTGTTTCTTAAGAAAATCAAATAGAAACTTTAAAAAGATGATTTTGCTCATTAACTAATTCCTAATTCCTATTGTGGACCTCAATATTTTACATTTAAACAATTCTACTCATCCCACTCTACTCATGCATCTTTCTTCCCTGATTCTTTTGATTCTACTCCAATTCTCTCGACTCTCCATCTCCACTACCAGCGGTGAGGTGATTCTGGAGGTTCTGCCCACTCTAATTGTTGGCCATTCTAGATCCAGATCTACAGTCAAAGTCTCCTTGTCCGTGAAACCGACTCTGACGGCAGGAGCTCCAGTCGTATTGAGGGTGGCCTGGTCGGTGACGAAAAAAGAAGAGGCTGGAGCTTTCTGTGTTGGGCTCCTCCAAATCTCGAATGGCTTCCTCTTTGTTTCCGGGATTGATTTTTTTGA
>JBBYHH010535784.1:0-10915 GCA_038382905.1 Daphne laureola
TCTCTGGATGTAGAGCTCACTGTCTGCGAGTGTTTACCATATCTAAAATTCCACAAAAGAAAAAAGAGCACAACAGAAATGCTTAACTACCTAACATAAGCTAGCATCAGTATTTCTAATGGCTCTGTAGTGTAGATGCATTGTATGATGTGTGATGCAAATTATCTAAACAGAAAAACGGCATCAAACCACACCACACATAATCACAAATCTTCCAAACAAACCATGTACTTAGTGGTTGAGTCTTGTGCAATTCCCAATTTACCAAGACAAACTGGTACTTCAATTATGTTAAGCATGTCTAGACCGACCGCCCGTAGTCCCACCTCCCATTCCAAGGTAGTTCTCGTAAGAAGGTTGTCAGCCTCATCACTGAACTATCCTGGAATCGATTGGTGGAACAGGGGGCTTGCCCATTCAAACACACCTAACATATGTTCAGAAGACTGCTTCTGAAAACCATGCTCTGATACCAAGTTGTCACCCCCCTCAGCCGGCAGAAGCAATGGAGCGGGGCGGAGAGGGGGATGACCATCAGAACGGGGACGGGGGCCAGTTTGTTGCAGCAGACCCATAACCCGATATATTATAAGTTTCCCTTACCAGGACACGCCACTAGTTCAGGGTGCTCTAGCGATGCTGAAGTCCTACACTTTGAAATAACCACATACATACAAGAATCGCACATTCACAATTCCTAAAGTTGAGCTCCGCTCAATACTAGATACACCAGAAAGGAGCTTTGCCCCCACTGAACTGGGCAAGCATTCCCCGAGTAATAAAATTGACATCCAAATCACAAAGTAGTTGAACACATGAGCAAGTTCCAAACTACTTTCTAAACTACATGTACATATGCATACAATGCCTACAAAGCCCTAAACATGATGGTGCGGAATACATACTAGACTCGAGTGCTCAGGATTAGTACGAACACTGACGATCACCTCGAGATAATGTTGCTGCTGCTAAACACAAACAGAGGAGTTAACCATTAGTCATTTCATATGTAGTCATCCAAAGTACACAAATGCCAAATCACAGACTCAATCGAGGTCACCCCCATCACAGAAATAGAAAATGCATCTAGGATCTATATGTACCTCTTGTACAAAATCACAAAACAACCATACGGAGATACTTCACAGGTCGTGTATCAGAAGCTCTTGAAAAAGATAATCATCAGGGGGATGAGTCCTTGAGAGGAACTCAGTAAGGGCTTAGGTAAGGTTGATGGTTTAAAGAGCGGACCTGCATAAAAAGGTTAGCATGCACAGTATGCAATATACTAAATAGTTCATACAACCTAAGTATGACATGAATCATGATATGCATGAAATGCAAAATGCACATAACTTATTCATCCCATAGGATGGAAACACATATGATGGCCTCCGGTGGCCGAAGCCCACAAAAACACATGGCGTTCACACAAAATAGATGCATGGTACGAGCGAGGGGCCTAGGTTCCCCATAACTATCGTAACCACTACATTGATCATAATTTGATCAATGCGCATAACTTTATCATCTTAAATATGGATCAATTTGATCACAAGTGATAACAGAACTTCATAATCTGGGAGTTGTATGTCCCAAACTTGAAAACCTGCATACCATTAACCTTACCATGTAACAAGTTCCGGGGGTCACCGGGCCCCACCATTAGCTCGAGACTAGTTTCAACTAAAAAATATGCATCAAAGCATCCCATAATGCATATTAAAGAGAGTTGAACCCTTACCTGATAAATCTCAAACTTCTAACAGCAACACGAGGCAATCACACTTTCCACGGAAATTCTGACAGAATCTCGATTGTTTTCCCCCGATGCCTGACAACCAAAGATGACACTAGGAAACCACACAAAAAAAGGTATTGAATACTCAATCCAATGTTTAACATTCAACATAAAATGAAGTTCTACTTCATATTCATCAATTCTGCCAAACTATGTAAAGTGAGGCCAACCAAATGAAATGTTGCAACATATCCATTTATCCTCAAATAAGCTCAATTTCACCTCATTTGTTATCATCAATCAACCAACACTAAACCCTTATTCCAAAACCCTATTTTCAGCCAACATTGGAAAATAAACCAAGAGAGCTTCCTTCAACAATCAAACCATAATTTAGAGACCTAAAAACAACCTTAATCCAACTCAAACCCATAATTTAACAAAGAACATCAACATTGAATCATCCTTCATAAATTCAACCAAACAAGGGCAAACAGACCAAGGGAGATTTCTTCACAAATTCAACCAATTAGGAGCTCAATAACACAAATCTAATTCCACTTATTTCCATAATTCATCAAAGCATACCAATGTAATAATTCATCAACACTCAAATTTGGCCCACTTCCAATTCGGCCAACCATGATGAATCAAGCATGAGTCCAAGCAAGAAATGTGTTCCTAACAATTCATACAATACTTTGGAAACTTATTTCCATCTCAATCCAAACATTGATCATAAACCAAAAACCCTAGCTTTTCTCACTTCAACAATTTCGGCCAAAAAGAAGAAACATGGTTAAAGAACTTACTACCACTTCAAAATAAGCTTAGATTCAAGCTTACCTTAAGCAAATATTTATGATCTTGATGAAGAAAATTGCCCAAAATTGAAGCCCAAGTTTCGGCCCTAGGGAGGAAGAGAAGAAGGAAGCTTAAACATTTTTCAAACTTAATTCCACCATGAATCTTCCATGAAAATAAGCTTACCTTCTTAATCCGTTAAAACATCTTGGAGATTTGGTGAAGATTTGAGCAAGAACTCCTTGGAGGAGAAAGAACAAAATCGGTGATGGAGAGGAGAGAAAGAGAAGAACTTTTGCAAAAATGATTTCTTTTCTCTCCCTTATCCATTCTAATATCCCTTATTATCTTCTTACTTCACTTCTTTTCTTTTCTTTTTAAATTACCAATCATAAAAAAATACCACCCTTTTTACTCCATAAATACTAGTAAGATACTTTTCCTTCCTTACCATACTTATGTGACAAGTGTCTTCCACTCACTCATATTATAATACCTATCTCATATCATATTATCCAATATCATCTCTTAACATATTACACAAAAATATTTCTTCTTTATTCCTATTATAGCCGGCAACCTCATTATCCAAATTTAATGTGCATTTTTCTCCAATGTTTTAAAATGACCATTCTGCCCCCGAAACTAAAATTTGGCAAAATTACCCGGGATTCAGGTACCAATACCAAAATGTGAAATCCCGTGGTGACTATAACATGTGTAACTCCTTAAACTTTTGAATGCTACTCTTATGATTTTTAGTAAAAGTCTGAAATTGTCCTAAAATGTAATGGTCTCTTTTTAAGTTAACAACTTCATCAAGAAATCCCTATCTTTAAAGTGCATCACCTGAAGCTGAGTGAGTTAGAGATTAAACTTTCTAGTCTTTCCTTTACATACCTGGGTCATAACAGTTTTCCTCCACAGGGGACTTTGTTGGGTCCGGATTCAGAACTTTCATGAGCTACAAGCTCATGAACCTTAGGGTTTGGCTATCGCCTTCCTTATGGTGTCCTACCTGGAGTGTCACTTCACCACTGCCCACGTTCACCCTAGCCTCTGTCAGAGAGGTAAAGGGTATGGTTGCTACGTGCAATTGCAGATCACGTTTCTCCTTGCATGTTCCTCTCACACTCATTGTCGTTGCCATCTGTGGAGGTTCGGTTTCCGCCGTGCCAGTCCATTTTCATGCATATGCTTCATTGCATGGAGCATCCTGGAGGCCCCAACACTCTATCGCGTGTTATCATCGAGGATTGTTGTTGCCCGATCCTTCTCCTTCTTGAGCTTCCATCTTGGCTGGTTTAAGTTTAGGTCTTTTCCCATTGATGATTGGTGGCATCTACATTAGGTGGGTACCTGGGGTTGGCGCCCTTTCAAAACTAGGGTTGGTGGCCTATGCTTTCTGTTTTTTCTTATCCCTTTTGTGGCTAGTCTCTAATGCTATTAGTGAGATTGACGTGTTGGTGTCATGGGTCGGTGTGATAGGTGGCTGGTTTCATAGTGGTGTAGGTGTTGGTAGGAACTGGAAAGGTGCTCGCGTGAGTCTAGCATCAAATAAGGGCTCATTTGGTACGACGGGGTCGAGCGAGGGCTCACCCAGCTTGGAATAATGAGGCTTTGGTTCTTGGAATAGCTAGGTAATGCGCCTCTTCTGGTGATGCGTAAGATTTATATATATGAAATCCACCTTAGATCAAGTTTTAAATTTATACACATTTATCCCTAAGTATAGGATTGTCCTTGCAGATAGGGTGAGTGGGGTCGAGCTACAGAGATTAGCTCGACCGTTGAACACCTTGCTATAAGAGAAAACATTTTTGGGTTTTTGAAATAGTGGATGTTGAAAATAGTAACAGATTTGTGGAAAGTAAAATGTAGGAATGTAAATACCGAAGTAAAATGCAGAAACAAAAGTTCTCCTAAGGAAACCAAATAGATCTAGAAAACTAGAGCTGATGTAGTTTAAAAAATCAATAAGTAAGGGGGTCGGATAAATATCAAGCAGTAACCTCCTGGTGTACAGCCATCATCACCACTACTGATCTGGAGGTCCATCCTATTCAATCTTAACAATAGGGCATTAAGCTTACCCGAGGCTCAGTCTGGAAACTCCATGATGTAGCCAGTGGGTTCCCCAACTATTACAAATTCTTGACTGAGTTTCCGCAATACCATTGGAATTCTTAGAGTACCAAGATCTTTTAAGGTGGTACTTGAGCTTATAGAGCTAAGGTTGAGTTCACAGGAAGCTAGATGTAGCTTGTCTCAGCTTAATTCAGCTAGACATAGCTGAACTTAGGTCACCTTAGCTCAAGAGCAGGTAGAAGTATCTCTCCTTAGCTCAACTCCAGCTAGAAGTAGCAGGACTTAGCTCAAGTGAGCATGATATGTTCAAGTAAGTTTGAATAAGAATCAATCTAAAGTGAGCTTGATGTGTATCATATGTCTGAGGTCTGAATAGGCATCACTTGATGTGTTCAAGTAAGTTTAAAGAGTTCAAACAACACACACACTTGATGTGTTCAAGTGATCTTGATATGTTCAAGAAAGTTTGAAGAAGCTCAAACTATTTGGAGAAGACAATCTTTCATTGAGAGTCTAATAAACTAAATGCAAGAGATTTGGTTTGTATGTGTTGGGATCGCACTCACAACTCTATATATGTGTAGATATGCTTACTATTTTGGCTATAATTGTGGTTGAGAGATTTTATTTGAGCGAGAGTTTGTACTTAAAAGCATCCTAGTATGAGTAGGAGTCTGTTGGAATTCTTGGCGCACCAAGATCTTTCAAGGTGGTACTTGAGCTCTTAGAGCTAAGGGTAAGTTCATAGCAAGCTAGATGTAGCTTGCCTAAGCTTAACTCAGCTAGAAGTAGCTGAACTTAGCTCACCTTAGCTCAAAGGTAGTGAAACATAGATCCCTTTAGCTTAACTCCATCTAGAAGTAGCTGGACTTAGCTCAAGTCAGCTCAAGTTAGCTTACTCCAGCTCAAGGCAACTAGGCGTAGCTTAGGTTCAGCTGACTCCAGCTCAAGGTAGATGGAACCAGCTTAACTTGTGCTCACACTAGCTAAAAGTAGCTAGGCTAGCTCACTCAAGCTAGGAGTGGCTAAACTCAGCTTCACTCAAGCTAACTCCAGCTAGAAGTAGTTGGTTTCAACTCAAGTCAGCGCACTCTAGCTAGAAGTAGCTTGAGTCAGCAAGAATTTATATCATGTTAGTTCAAAGTAGCTAACTTCAGCTCATGGGAGCTAAAATAGTAGAGAAGTAAATTGCAGCTCAAGGTGATCTTAGTTGGAGCTCATAGGACCTTAACAGAGTTGAATTGCCTAGTGAGGTAGCTTTGTGTTAGCTGAAAATTTCCCTAACTAAAACCTCCATGAAGCACCTTTTGGTGAAGATTTGTGACTCTTGGAAAAAACGTACATCCTTTGTGAAAGGATGCATCACTTCACCAAAGGGAAATATCTCTTGCCCAACGCACGTGGCCTTTGGCCAAAAGAGATGATGATTCGACATTAGGGGGCCTAATTAGTGCAAGGCACCATGGTGTTGGTTCGATTCTTGGGTGGTGGTTATGAGATAAGGGTGGTTACAAGGTAACCACCACACGAAAGGAGGTGTTATTTCACAATTTAGAGAGAATATGCTCTCTTCAAGGGCGAATGGGTACAATGTGTATCCCTTGACCTATGGACACATTATTTCGCATACAAAGAGGGTTTATGACCCCTAATTATCCCCCTTTCATCATCTATAAAAAGATGGAAGGGGAATGGCCATATTGCTCATCCCTTCGTGACATTTCCTTTCTCTTTCTCTCCCAGTCAAATCCTTAATAGAAGGCATTCTACTAGACCATTGTGGATGGATATTAATTAAGGTTCTTCACCTTAATTTTTCCCCTTGGAGTGCCTCTATATCCACCCCCTCTTGGTGAAGAAGGAAGGTCCTTGGAGCTTACTCTTAGAGCAAGGAACATAAGTTCCTTAAGCTGTTATCCAAGTGCAAGGTACTTTATCTTCTTCCCATGCTAGGGCTTACTTGTGCAAGGTACTTTATCTTCTTCCCATGCTAGGGCTTACTTCTATGTGAAGTATGAAAGATAAGAGGGATGATATGACAAAGACATCATGCTATGAGTTAGATTATAATAATATGCAATATGTTTTCACATGAATGACATATATCATATGATATGTTAACATGAAAGCATATTAATAATGATTCTGAAATTAACAAAAACACCAAGATATGAGCCGTGATCTATCCGGTAGTAGTCTCTCGATACATCACTATCAGACAAAAGATAGGTCTGGGCTCGTAGTAGATCCCATACGCCCTTTCACCCTTTTTAAGCTTAAAGCTCTCTTTTATCTGCATAATCTTTCCCTTACATCCGTGGACCTCTAGAAACTTGTCATGATAGTAACCACAAGAGTAATGGGAACTACCAATAGTTCACAAGAAAATAACAGATAAAATATGAAATGAAGAACTCAGAAAGGGAGAGATAAAGAGAAGAGAAAGTTTGTCTTCATTATCTTTCAGAAATTCCTTAATCTATATTACATAACCAAAAATAAATAATAGAAAGGAAAATAACTAAAACACATAAAGAAGAAGGAAAAAGGAAAAAGATGGAAGGGAAGAGAAATGGGAAGAAATGTGAAGGGGAGCAAAGCTCCTAACAAAAAGCCTATATTTTGGAAGAGTGGAGAGGAAGAGGAAAAAGAGATGGATGGTTACAGATATGTTGAAATGGTGAAGGGAGGTGGTATTTATAAGTGGAGAAGGGGTAAAATGAGAGAATAAAAGGTGAAAAGAAGGGTAAAATATTGGAAAAAGTGCTTAGGATAAGGTGAAAATCCATTATGGCAGGGGAAAAATCGTGAGTTGGGGTGAAAAGCCCGTAACTTTTACTGTCTTTCCGGAGAAAAGTGTAGGGGGCCGTTTTTACTCTGCACGAGGGGAGCGATTGTGGAACATTTTTAACACCAGTCGCTCTCGAGAGTGATTGATCCTGGGTTTTCTGCCAATAACCCCCTTCCAGTCACTCTCCATAAAGAATCTTCAACATCAGTAAATCTATCAGGAGCAATCGATCCAGGTCGGAAGGTCGCCCCCACTTCAAAAGTGACATTAGTTGAATTTTAGGTGTGGAGCGATCACTCCTAACAAAAGTACCGGTTGCTCCCTGTCGGCATGTAGGGATTTTAGGTCTCAAACAACGTAGCGGAATTAACGAAATCCCTTACAAGGATTCATGGAGAACGAGCCAGAATAGATGTTTAAAATTTTTACCTTAAGAACAATGCTTTTTGTCTGACAAAGTGTTGAATTCACCACTCTCTATGTGTATCCACACACAAGTAGCTATTAACAGATGATCACCAACTTCCTTCAGGAAAGATGGCGTAAGAGCCTCCTAATTGCTGACATTATGCTAGCAATGGTATAATCTTCAAAAAAAGAAGCCAATATGGCGCAAAAGAGGAGAGAATGAGAGAATTGTTTAAGTCCAGAAACTGATAAAATGTCAACAAGTCTGAGACTTCTGTTGAAAGTGGCACATGTAATGCCTATTTATAGGCATCCATGTTCCCTAATATACTTACTCCACAAATTTAACGCTTCTCCTTTTGTCACTTAAGTAACTTACTTTATAAAAGTGTCACTTAAAGCTCTTTTCTAAACTGCACCATACTCTTCTGAACTCTTATTTATGCGTGTGATCCATAGGTTCCCATTAAGTTGGAAGTAATTATGAATATCTATCATAATTACAAGTATAGAGCGGTATCTAGCAACACATTACTCTTACCCAATTAACGAAGAAGTCAATCAATATGACAAAACCATCTTCTAAGATAATGGTCATCTTTAGTGTACTTATTGTCTTCCTTAAGAAAAATTGTCCGATTTGAACCGAGGCATGGAATCAATCATCCTTATTAACATTCAACCGTGGCCATGAGAATATCTTCTATAGCTAAGAAGTGTTGAATTGTTTCTTAGTCAATGACAGTCCATCTCAATGATATTGCTAACCACTCAAAACTAGTCTTTTCCACTTTTGTTATGAGTGGTTATTACTAAAGTCTAAGTACAATGACCACTAAGATGCACTCATGTAGTAAATGCTACGATTCACACAGTGATCTCACGTGGGTCAATCCACTTACATGAACACTTTGTCATGTAATCGTAGGCCAGAATCCAACCCATGGATTCTTCCCCTACGCTAGTTTCGCGCCCATTACAATAACCCGTTAGTTCTTTATAATGCGTGACTAGGGACTCTTTAGGAACATATTATATTTCAAGGTTAAGGTTAAGTGTCCATTTAATTCTAAAAGCATAGTAAATAACAAACACATTAAATAACAATGCCTTTTATTGATTACCAAATTATGTTTGTGTCCTAAACCAATTTACAATTGATTCGCTTTAGGGTATAACTCTTCCAAACTCCCACTTGCACTAATTCCAATCATTTACGTCTCTCACACCCATAGACATGGTGTGGCCATCATGCTTCTACTGCGTTGAATCCTTCATAGGTGGTTTACCCACATTGTTGTCCGTGTCCACCCTCAATATGTTTACACCATCTCGGTCTATGATCTCCTTGATCAAATGATAATATCAAAGGATGTGCTTGGATATTTGGTGAGAACGTGGCTTCTTTCTCTGGATGATTTCTCCATTTTTGTCACAATAGTGATCAACCGGTCTAGATGTAGTAGGGACCACTCTAAATTCCTCTGTGAACTTCTTGAACCAAACAACTTCCTTTGCGGCATCTGAAGTGAAAATATACTCTACTTTCTCTAAAGAGTCTGCTATTATTAATTGCTTGGAGCTTCTCCAACTTACAAAACCTTCATTAAGGAAAATACATATCCAGACTGCGATCTGAAGTCATCTAAGTCAGTTTGGAAACTCGCATCTGTGTAACCCTTTACACAGAGCACTCTCACCTTCGTAGACCAAGAACTTTCCTTAGTCATTCTCAAGTATTTAAGGATTTTCTTCATGGCCACCCAGTGTTTCTCACCTGGGTTTGACTAGTACCGAATTGTCATACTCAATGCATATGATACATCTAGATGAGTACATATCAAGGCATACATGATGGATCCTATAGCATATGCATATATGGGATTCTGTCTATTCGTTGCCTTTACTCTAGTGTCTGTGGACACTGCTTCTTGGAAAGCGGTGTGACATGGGTCATATGGAGGAATCCCTTCTTGGATTCCTCCATTTTGAACATTTTCAAGACTTTTTCTATGTACTTTGATGAAGGCCAAGCATCCTTTTTTATCTATCTCTTTAGATCCTTATGCCTAATACATATGATGCTTCCCCTAGGTCCTTTATTGAGAAGCACTTTCTGAGCCATACCTTTACAGATTCTAACTTAAGTATGTCATTCCCTATCAGTAATATGTCATCTACATACAAAACAAGAATGACAATGGCACTTCCACTAACCTTCTTGTCAACAAAAGGTTCATCTACATTTTTTTATGAAGCCATATCCTTTTATTGCTTCATCAAATCAGAGATTTCAGCATCTTGAAGCCTATTTAAGTCCATAAAAATGGATTTTAATAGTTTGCACAATTTATGAGTGTTTTGTTGATCTTCAAAACCCTCGGGTTGTGTCATATATGCTTTGTTGGTTAATTTTTTATTCAAAAAAATTGTTTTGAAATCCATTTACCAAACGTCATAGTCATGCTATCCTATAATGGCTAACAAGACCCTTTTGGACTTTAACATGGCAACAAGCAAGAAGGTTTCATCATATCGATACATTGTATATGTCTATAACCGTTTGCCACTAGTCAGCCTTTATAGGTAATCACATTACCTTCCATATTAGTCTTTATCTTGAAGACCCACTTGCACCTAACGGGCCTAATCCCTTAAGGTGGAGTGATCAACTCCCAAACCTAATTTTTCTGACATGGAGACTATTTCAGATCTCATGGATTCTAAGCACTTCTTTGAGTCTGGTGATGCCATAACCTCTTGGTTAGATGTGGGCTCGTCATCTATAACAACCACATCACCAGGTTTGTCTACAAGGAATCTGTAATATCTCTCGGGTTCATTCCGTACTCTACCACTTCTAAACGGTTCTTCTGTTACTAGAACATTTTTTTGTGTCACCACCGTCTGTCATGATTGCTTGTGCGGAAGCCGATTTACTCTTATTGCAACTGGTGATGTCAGAATGGAGTCCATCAGAGTTTCGATTCCCAAAAACCGAACAAATTAAAACTTTCCCTTAGTTAATTACTAACGAGTTGTTACAGAGTTTTAACAGAAATATAGCGCGGTGAAATAACCAA
>JBBYHH010535895.1:0-10914 GCA_038382905.1 Daphne laureola
TGCCTTTTCGAAATATTCCTCACTTGTTGGCATCAACCACAAGTCTTCACAAAAGTATAAGCATCCTTGAACAATGATGGCCAATAAAAGCCACATTGTAGAACCTTCGATGCGGTTTTGGATGGTCCAAAATGTCCTCCGGCGGGCATAGAATGACAGTGCTCCAAAATACTCCAAAATTCCTCATCCGGAACACATCTTCGAATGACTTGGTCGGCACATCGACGAAACAACAACGGTTCGTCCTAATGGTAATGCTTGGCCTCACTTAAAAACTTTTTCTTTTCCCCTGGTAAGAAATCTGGTGGTAGTAGTCCGGTAACAAGAAAATTCACCAAGTCCGCGAACCATGGTAATTTGGTTTCAACATTGAACAACTTCTCATCCGGGAAAGCTTCTTGAATGAGATCACTCCCCATTTTGTCTTCTAATTCTAACCTTGATAAGTGGTATGCAGCCACATTCTCACTACCTTTCTTGTCTTTAATTTCAAGGTCAAACTCTTGTAGAAGGAGTATCCATCAAATAAGGCGTGGTTTTGCATCCTTTTTAGGAAACAAATACCGAATTACGGCGTGATCCTTGAAAATAATGACCTTGCTCCCAATGATGTACGACCGGAATTTTTTCAATGCAAACACTGAAGCTAGCATTTCTTTCTCCGTGGTTATGTAATTCCGTTGGGCCGTGTCAAGTGTCTTGCTTGCATAGTAAATGATGTTGAAAATTATGTTCCTCCTTTGACCCAACGCGGCTCCAATCGCAAAGTCGCTAGCATTACACATGATTTCGAACGGATGCGACCAATCGGGAGCCACAACAATAGGATCGTTGACCAACTTCTCTTTCAATACTTCAAAAGCTCTCAAACATTCATCATCAAACTTGAAAGGTGCATCTTTCTCCAAAAGGTTGCAAAGAGGTTTGCTAACCTTGGAAAAATCTTTGATAAACCGCCGGTAAAAACCGACATGCCCCAGAAAACTTCGGATTCCCTTAACATTCGATGGAGGTGGTAATTTTTCAATTTCGGATATCTTGGCTCGATCCACCTTAATACCTTTTCTTGAAATCTTATGCCCCAGAACAATCCCCTTTTTCACCATGAAGTGACACTTCTCCCAATTGAGAACGAGGTTAGTTTCCTGACATCTTTGTAAAAAAGAAAAAGATTGTGCAAACAAATATCATAGGAATCACCAAAAATTGAAAAATCATCCATAAACACTTTCATGAATTTTTCAATCATATCAGAAAAAATAGCAAACATGCATCTTTGAAAATTTGCAGGAGCATTGCATAAACCAAAGGGCATTCTTCTAAATGCATATGTACCACAATGACTGGTGAAAATGGCTTTCTCTTGGTCCTCCGGTGTAATAGAAATTTGGTGATATCCCAAATACCCATCTAAAAAACAATAAAATTCATGCCCCTTAATTCTATCTAGCATTTGATCAATAAAGGGCAATGTAAAATGACCTTTCCGGGTTGCTTTATTTACCTTTCAGTAATCAATGCATACCCTCCATCCCGTGGCGGTTCTTGTAGTAATGATATCAATATTTTCACCCGTCACAATGGTCTTTCCCCTAACTTGGGAACAACTTGGGTTAGACTAACCCAAAAACTATCCGAGATCGGATAAATAATATCCCCCTTTAACTAGTTTTTAATTTCCTTTTCCACTACTTCTTTCATGATTGGGTTCAATCTACATTGAGGTTGGACGGATGGAGTATAAGACTCCTCCATCAAAATTTTTTGGGTCACAATTGAGGGACTAATACCCTTTATGTCTAAAATTGTCCACCCCAAAGCCGATTTATGTTTCTTCAACACAACAAGCAGTTTCTTTTCTTCTAATTCACTTAAAGAAGATGACACAATTACCGGAAATTCAGAATTTTCACCAAGAAATGCGTACTTCAAATGGTCCGGTAAAGGTTTTAGTTCTATCTTAGGCATGAGAGGTTCAAGTTCATCAATTAATTGTACATCCGAAACATCAACAACAACCTCTACATTTGAGCTATCATCCAAATTCTCTAAGACATTCTCACATTGAGTTTTTCCACATGAAGAATTTAAAGAACTATCATGAGATGCATCATCATTCACAACATCCGCATCAAGATACTCAAGAAAGTTATCTCCATCTATACTCATATCACAAGAAGTTTCTAAATCATGCAACTCATGCAAGCCTACACATGAAGAATAATCATTTGGTGGAAGAATAGAGGAGAGAAATTCTACCACACATGTGTCCATGATGTCTATCCGGTGGCAAGTGTGTGAATGATCATGTTGCTTCATTGTCTTCACGATGTTGAAAATCACTTTTTCATCACCTATGATCAATGCAACTTCTCCATCCTTAACGTTGATGATTGCACCTCCGATTGCAAGAAATGGTCTTCCAAGTATGATTGGGACTTCACGGTCTTCTTCCATATCTAGCACCATAAAATCCACAGGGAAAACAAATCTATCTACTTTAACAAGAACATCTTCAACTATGCCTTTAGAGTAAGTGATGGATCTATCTGCTAATTACAAACATATAGTTGATGGTTTTACCTCCCCAATCCCTAACCGATTAAATATAGACAATGGCATCAAGTTTATGCTAGCACCTAAATCACAAAGTACTTTGTCAAAGTATGAATTTCCAATGGTGCAAGGAATTGTGAAACTACCGGGATCCGCTAACTTTTGAGGTAATTTTCTTTGCAAATCAACACTACATTTTTCCAATAAATACACAGTTTCAAAATCTCCAAATTTCTTCTTCTTTGACAAAATATCTTTGAAAAACTTTGCATAGTTAGGAACTTGATCGATAGCATCTAACAAAGGAATGTTAATTTCTAATTTCTTAAGCACATCTAAGAACTTAGAAAATTGCTCATTAACCTTTTTCTTTTGAAATTTTTTAGGATACGGGAGTGAGGATACAATGGTTGGAAGCGGTAGTTGTTGTGTTGGAACCACCACTTTAGATTGAAGCTCTTCCTCCTCCGGGATGCTTTCCATTTTCTCTTTTCCTTTATCTTGAGCCACTTTCTTGTCCACATTTTTAGTGCCAATTGGTTCTTCACATACCACTTCTTCACTTCCTTTCCTTTCCAGAATTTCTTTCCCACTTCTCAATTGTATTTCTTTGCAATGCTCTTTGGGATTTACCTCCGTGTTGCTTTGGAATTCTCTTTTGGTCATTTGAGCCATTTGTGAGGTGAGTTGTGCTATTTGTATCTTCATTTCCTCATTATCCCTCTTCAAATGCTCATTATCCCTCTCAACTCTTACCACTCTATCCGTAGATACTTGGCCATCCTCATATTGATTCCGCGTCTCAAAAGGTGGTTTGTATGGTGGAGGTCTTGGTGCACCTATGTTATCTTATGCATGAAAGTTTCCTTGAGGTTGGAAATTTCCTTGATAGTTGCCTTGTTAATTCCCTTGAGTGCTAGAATTTCCTTGGGAATTGTAGTTCCTTGCATGATTACCTTGAGCGTAATAATTTCCTTGATCATTTGGTCGAAATTGATCACCTTATTGTTGTTGACGATATCCAACATTTCCTTAACCCACATAGTGAACTTGATTTGGTTCCGGCTCATACTCATAGTACTCAATGTTAGCCACTTGAGCATCTTGCTTTTGAATTGGTAGCATCTTGGACATCATATTACCCATGGTGGACATTTGAGGTTGCATTTGAGTAAGTTGATCAACTTCAATAATACATTTTCTTCCGCCGGCCCTCTCCGATGACCATTCACAGCTATTTAAGGCCATGTCATCTAACAAACTCTTCGCATCTTGAGCATTTTTTCTCATCAAAGTACCACCCATTGTGGAATCCTCTATGATTCTAGTTTTCGCGATTAAACCATTGTAGAACATTTCCACTTGAACCCAATCTTGATAACCATGATGTGGGTACTTTCGAAGAAGTTCCTTGTACCTCTCCCATCCTTCATGTAGAGACTCAAATTCCTTTTGGTGGAAGCTACTAAATTCAGACTGAAACTTGGAGGCCTTCCCTGGTGGAATGAATTTCACTAGAAACCGTTGTGCAACCTCATTCCATGTAGTCATCGTTTCAGATTTGCATGAGAGCAATCATTCTTTTTGCCTATCTCTCAATGAAAAGGTGAAAAGTGTAAGTCTAATGGCCTCTTGAGTGGCTCCTTCTATCTTTATTATGCCACACAATTCTTGAAAATTAGCAAGATGTTGATTTGGATCTTCATTCGGTGAACCTCCAAACTGATTGTTTTGCACAAGGTTGATTAAGCCCGAGGGAATGTTGAAGTTCTCCGCTTGCACATTTGGGCGAGTAATGCCATTGTAATTTTCAGCGATTACCGGTTGGAAATGATCCCGAATAGCCATAAAAGTTGGAGGAGGCACATTGTTGGCATTGTTGTTGTCGTTGTTGTTTTCAATGTTAGCCAATCTTTGACGAATTTCAGCATTTTCTCTTTGAAGTCTCAGAAGTTCTTGTCTTGCTTCTTCGGCCATTTGTCTTTGTTTTCTGTATCCTCTTTCTGTTCTTGTGATTTCTAGATTGTATAGAAAATCAGAGCCTCTTTGAGTTCTGGGCATACACAAGAGTCAAAGTACTTGGAAAAGAACACAAATTCAAGCAAACAAGGGAAGCCCTTCAATTGGAACATACCAAGCAGTTGGTTCAAGAAAACATCATGACAGAAGAATTGGGTCATGCAGATGGCAGAACCAAAGGCAGAAACTTTCCAACTCGAGTGCTCACAAGTGAGTTAAAGGCATGGTATCTTTTTGTCAATACATTTATATTGCCATCAAGCAAGACACATGTGGTGAATGTCGAGTATGGCCAACATTTATATATGATCAAGAACCGCAAACCTTACGATGTTGCTGATGCCATCTTAGACCATTTGAGGACGTGCCTTCTGGATAAAAGGGATAGTAAGGTTGTATTCCCGGAACTAATTAAAAAATCATGCACACTTGCAAAGTTGACGCTACCGAAGGATGAACACTCCCATAAATGTAAGCTCAACTATTTTTACATTGACATCACCAAATTGGTGGAGGCACCTGCAGAAGCACATAATGACGATGATTCAATACCTGTTACTATGGCTATGCTTCAAGAGAGTCAAGCATCGGAAAGAGCATAGTATGCACAACAAATGAGCCAGCAGCGAGAGTGGATGGAACAACAGTTTGGTCGCATAATCGAGCAAGTAACAAACTGCTCGACAAACGTATTCAGCAGGAGGCCTCGATCAACTATCCTAGGACCAACACTCACACCTCCATCAGAGCAAGTTGATTCACACACATCAGCAGCAGCACTTCCAGCTACTAATACACCACTTTTGGCAGAATCAACTCTAGAGCCTACTCCACCACCTGAGGCTACTACTGCACCACCACTTCCAACTTCATAGACAGTTTCTCTCTCTCTCTATTTACTTTAAATTCGTAGTATTTGTAATAATGTTATACTTCGTATTAGCTTTCTATTTTGATTTAGAAACATTGAGGGCAATGCTTGTCTTAAGTGTGGGGGGTTAGTACTTTTATTATGGCACTCTTATTTTACTATTATTCTGACCCCTCTAACCATTTGTTCCAATGCGTGTGTCTCTCTCTTTAGCTGTTACAAAAAGAAAAAAAACAGGGAAAAAATGGGGAGCGAAGCCTCCACATCTCTCTCTAGCTATATATGTATCTCTCTCACTCAAAGGGCGGTATCACTCTTCTCACCCCTTTCTTTACTTGGATTGTTCATTGATTATTTTGTCATGAGTGATTGAGACTGAATGAATGAATGATTGAATGGATGAATGATGGATAGGTATTATGATGTGAATACCTTACTGATTGTCTGATGTATGAATGTGGGAAGCCAGGACTTCACTTGAGTAATTGCTTAGTCCTTTTGAGAAGGTCGAATCCTTGAATTTTTTTTGTTGAGGGTTTAGGATTGTGAAGTAAAAAATTCTTCATTGAGTGAAAAAGACTTAAAATGGTTTCTCTCTTATTTACAAATGAAAGTTAAGTAGATTTGGTGAATTTCTTGATTACGAAAATTTCGAAACAAGCTAGTGGTTGAGTAATTGATTAATTGTGATGTACTGTTTATCTCACCAATTGTATTACCATTTTATGTTTGTTTCAACCTTAAGGAACATTTCCTCTTCTCTTTTAAAAAAAAATTTGAAGAAGAAGAAAGAAAAAGAAAAGAAATAAAAGAAATAAAAATGGGTTGGAAAAAAGGAGATAAGTCCGTTAATGTTCCGTTGATTTCAACATGAAAATGTGATTGAAATTATGAACAGTGCTAGTAACCATTTGACATTGTTATGATTAATAAATAACATTGTTAGAGAAGGTTCCCCTTCAATATATATATATATAACTAAATAAATGAGATGTTGTTTCTGATGAATTGTCTTCATAAATTGGTTTATGTTTTGTTGAGATAAACAGTGCATAGTGTTAGTCACATTTTCTTGATCCACTAAGGAGTGATGGATTTCTTAAAAATGCTTTTGAGATTGTGAACTAAGTTTGCTTAGCAATTATTTGTGAATTGAGCTTGAGGCGGTCCGTAAACTCTTGGAGTAGTTAAATTGTGGAATGTCCTTCACTATGATCTCTTTTGGATTTGTGATCTTACGTTTTCAATTGCTTGAGGACAAGAAAATGCTCAAGTGTGGGGGTATTTGATGAAGGCATTTTAGGATTGAATTACAATGAAGTATTTAATTAATTTAATTGAAGAATGAATAGTTTTATTCACAATATTAAGTAATTTGACAATCCAGGAAACTTTGGAGCATAATGTTACAAAAGAAGAAGTCAGAGGATCAAAAGGGAGAAATCTGATGATCAGATGATCACCCGGTGATCAACAAAATTCCAGGGCCATTTGTAGTTACATGTGTCCAAGCGAGATGCTCACCTAGTGATCATCTAAATTCCAGGAATTCAAGCTACCAATGTTGAAGTGAGATGATCACCCGGTGATCAACTAAATCTTAGGGGCGAAGCTACCAATGTTGAAGTGAGATGATCACCCGGTGATCAACTAAATCCCAGGAGTGATAAAAATGTAGGTGGCTGAAACAGGTGATTACCAGGTGACCATCAGGCGAGGTGATCAATGGGTGACCAACTCGATTCGGGATTTAACATAGACCATTGATCTTTTAATGATCTAATCTGGACCATTGGTTACTAAAAAAGCCAAAACTAAAAGAAAGGCTATGCGATGAACTTAGGAGACGGATCAGAAGGGGATGATTGGGAGGAGCAGCAGGAACAAAAAGAATGCCTTCTTCATCATCCTCTCCATCTCATTCATCCTTCCAAGCTTCATTCCTTCATGGTTTTTAGATTAATTCTAGAGTTTCCTTCAGTTTTCTGAGTAGATTTCATTTCTAGATTCAAATTTACTTAGTTCTCTCATTTTCTACTCACTCTTGGAATTTTGTTAACTTAGGTTTATTTACACCATGAATGTGGGTTTTTTCTATTTCTTTTTATTAATGCTTTTTATCATGTTGAGTAGCTAAATTCCTATTATCTCTTAGGAATTAGTGAAGCTTGGATTATGGGTATGTGATATTTTTTATGAATGGATATTATTTGATGATTTATGTTTGTGATTCTCTGAATTTAGTGATTAAATACTTTGATATAGGATTAATCTTGGCATGATTAGACTTAGATATAAACTAATTATGTTAGATTGTAGAGAATTGCTTGGTAGGTTAATTATAGAATGAAGGTTCATGATTGATTCTAGGAGGAAATTAGATTAATTCACATTAAGCTAGGAAACAAGACATTGTTACTAGTTTAACTCTAAATACCCTTGAGAGAGGGATTTGGACTCAATGTATTTTCCTACATAAATGCAAACAATGTCCATGAATGCTACAAGTAAATTATTATCCATTTACCCTTGATCTAGATGTTTAGTCACTTTAATTCTTGTTCTTGCATGATTATTTTAACATTTACCAATCACTCAATCAATTCATTAGGATAGCTTTGTCATAATTCACACACAAATTGCACAAAAATCCAAGTCCATGTGGTTCAACCCGGTACTCCTGGATTTATTACTTGCGACCACCGTACACTTGGGGTGAGACACTGTCAAGTTTTTGGCGCCGTTGCCGGGGATTTTTCTTTTCTTTGTGTTTCTTAGTTATCTAGTTGATTCACTTGTTTGGTTGAATTTGTGTTCTTTTCTAGGTACTTTGACTCTTGTGTATGCCCAGAACTCAAAGAGACTCTGATTTTCTATACAATCCAGAAATCACAAGAACAGAAAGAGGATACAGAAAACAAAGATAAATGGCCGAAGAAGCAAGACAAGAACTTCTCAGACTTCAAAGAGAAAATGCTGAAATTCATCAAAGATTGGCTAACGTTGAAAATAATGCCAACAATGTTCCTCTTCCAGTTGGTATGGCTATTCGGGATCACTTCCAACCGATAATCATTGAAAATTACAATGGCATTACTCACCCAAATGTGCAAGCGGAGAACTTCAACATTCCTTCGGGCTTAATCAACCTTGTGCAAAACAATCAGTTTGGAGGTTCACCGAATGAAGATCAAAATCAACATCTTGCTAATTTTCAAGAATTGTGTGGCACAATCAAGATAGAAGGAGCCACTCAAGAGGCCATTAGACTTACACTCTTCACTTTTTCGTTGAGAGATAGGGCAAAAGAATGGTTGCTCTCATGCAAACCCGAAACGATGACTACATAGAATGAGGTTGCACAACGGTTTCTAGTGAAATTCTTTCCACCGGGGAAGGCCTCCAAGTTTCACTCCGAAATTAGTAGCTTCTACCAAAAAGACTTTGAGTCTCTACATGAAGCATGGGAGAGGTACAAGGAACTTCTTCGAAATTGCCCATATCACGGTTATCAAGATTGGGTTCAAGTGGAAATGTTCTACAACGGTTTAACCGTGGAAACTAGAACCATAGTGGATGCCACAGCGGGTGGTAATTTGATGGGAAAAATTGCTCAAGATGTGAAGAGTTTGTTAGATGACATGGCCTCAAATAGCTGTGAATGGCCATCAGAGAGGGCCGGTGGAAGAAGAGGTATTATTGAAGTTGATCAACTTACTCAAATGCAATCTCAAATGTCCACCATGGCTAATATGATCTCCAAGATGCTACCAATTCAAAAGCAAGATGCTCAAGTGGACAACATTGATTACTATGAGTATGAGCCATAACCAAATCAAGTTCACTATGTGGGTCAAGGAAATGTTGGATATCGTCAACAACAACAAGATGATCAATTTCGACCAAATGCTCAAGGAAATTATTACGCTCAAGGTAATTATCCAAGGAACTACAATTTCCAAGGAAATTCTAGCACTCAAGGGAATTACCAAGGCAACTATCAAGAAAATTTTCAACCTCAAGGAAACTTTCATGCACAAGATAACATGGATGCACTAAGACCTCCACCATACAAACCACCTTTTGAGAGGCGGAATCAATATGAGGATGGTCAAGCATCTACGGATAGAGTGGTAAGAGTTGAGAGGGATAATGAGTATTTGAAGAGGGATAATGAGGAAATGAAGAAATAAATAGCACAACTCACCTAAAAAATGGCTCAAATGACCAAAAGAGAATTCCCAAGCAATACAGAGATAAATCCCAAAGAGCATTGCAAAGCAATACAATTGAGAAGTGGGAAAGAAATTCCGAAAAGGAAAGGAAGTGAAGAAGTGGCATGTGAAGAATCAATTGTCACTGGAAATGTGGATAAGAAAGTGGCTCAAGACAAAGGAAAAGAGAAAATGGAAAGCATCCCGGAGGAGGAAGAGCTTCAATCTAAAGTGGTGGTTCCAACACAACAACCACCACTTCCAACCATTGTATGCTCACTCCCGTATCCTCAAAAATTTCAAAAGAAAAAGGTTAATGAGCAATTTTCTAAGTTCTTAGATGTGCTTAAAAAATTATAAATTAACATTCCTTTGTTAGAAGCTATTGATCAAGTGCCTAACTATGCAAAGTTTTCAAAGACATTTTTTTCAAAAAAGAAGAAATTTGGTGATTTTGAAACTGTGTATTTATTGAAAAAATGTAGTGTTGATTTGCAAAGAAAATTACCTCAAAAGTTAGTGGATCCCGGTAGTTTCACAATCCCTTGCACCATTGGAAATTCATACTTTGACAAAGTGTTTTGTGATTTAGGTGCTAGCATAAACTTGATGTCATTGTCTATATTTAATTGGTTAGGGATTGGGGAGGTAAAACCATCAACTATTTGTTTGCAATTAGCGGGTAGGTCCATCACCTACTCTAAAGGCATAGTTGAAGATGTGCTTGTTAAAGTAGAAAAATTTACTTTCCCGGTGGATTTTATGGTGCTAGATATGGAAGAAGACCGTCAAGTCCCAATCATACTTGGAAGACCATTTCTTGCAACCAGAGGTGCAATCATCAACGTCAAGGATGGCAAAGTTGCATTGACTGTAGGTGGTGAAAAAGTGATTTTCAACATCGTGAAGACAATGAAGCAACATGATGATTCGCACACTTTCCACCGGATAGACATCGTGGACTCATGTGTGGTAGAATTTCTCTCCTCTATTCTCCTACCGAATGATTATTTTTCATGTGTAGGCTTGCATGAGTTGCATGATTTATAAACTTCTTTTGATATGAGAATTGATGGAGATAACTTTCTTGAGTGTCTTGATGCGGATGTTGTGAATGATGATGCATCTCATGATAGTTCTTTAAATTATTCATGTGAAAAAATTAAATGTGAGAATATCTTAGAGAATTTGGATGATAGCTCAAATGTAGAGGTTGTTGTTGATGTTTCGGATGTGCACTTAATTGATGAACTT
>JBBYHH010536006.1:0-10914 GCA_038382905.1 Daphne laureola
AAATGTATGCTCCTTCTTGATGTTGGCCGAATTCTTCCTTTGTTTCCTTCAATGGTGTTGGCTCCTTTTATTCAATGTAAATGGATAAATTGAAGGTATATGAAGGGATTGGATGTGTGGAAGGGACACACCAAAGATTCACCTAAAATGCTCCTAAGAAGTGCTACTAATTTCGGCCAAAGTGAAGATAGGAAGAAGATGATGAAGAAGAAGAACAAGACGCAAATCTTGTGTATTTTTGTAGTGTATAGGCCAGACCCTCCTCCCATCTATTTATAGATGAGGAGGAGGGAGTTAAGGGTGTTTGTAACTCCTCTCTAGGCCAAAATGTTGCACCCTTTTGGCCTAGGGAAGTTACTTCCCCCGTAGTACACTAATAAAGGCTCCTACACTTGCTAATCACCCTTTTTGGAGAAATGGTGCCTTCCTTGGAGGCGCATCTTCGCCTAAAACAACCCCTTAAGGCTGGATATGAGGTATTTACCATCCTAGGGGTGTGCCTCATGTGGCAGGGTGCATACACCCTACACTTTGACATGCCCTTTTACCAAAGTACCTCTACTTTTACTAAAAGGGTGTCATTGGGTGTTACCACTAATGAAATTTGATGAAATGTCACAAAGGCCTTACAAATGATCATTAGACATATGATTGAGCTCCCTTGACCTCCTTTCAGCTCACCTTGAGCTGGAAGTCACTTCTTCATCAAGACTAGATCACTTGAGCTGAAGTTAGCTACTACTAGCTAACGTGAGCTGGAGTTAGTTACTTGTGAACTAGCTTGAGCTAGTACTAGATACTTTTAGATAGTGTGAGATAATGTTATCTGCTCCTAGATAACATGAGTCAGGGTTAGCTGCTACTAGCTAACTTGAGCTGAGGTTAGGTACTTTTATCTAACTTGAGCTGGAGTGGAGCAGGGTATAGCTACTTCTAGCTATAGTGAGCTGACAATGAGCTGGATTTAGATACTTCTAGCTAAGATGAGATAATTCCAAGATACTCCCAGCTCCTGTGATCTGGAGTAAGCTGACTTAAGCTAATTCTATCTACTTCTAGCTAGAGTTGATCTAGGGGGAGCTACTTCTAGCTACCCTTGAGCTGTTATGAGCTAAGTTTAGCTACTTCTAGCTAAACTGAGCTGAGGGAAGCTACTTATAGCTACCCTAAAGCTATGGTGAGCTAAGTCCAGCTACTCTTAGCTGGGTTGAGCTTAGGTTAGCTATATGTAGCTTCTTATGAGCTCAAAATTTAGCTCCGTGAGCTCAAGTACTACCTCTTGGTACGACTAGAATTCTAACAAAGTCATGTGTGTCAGGAAACTTTGTATAAGCCATGTGTTTCAGGTCTCAGTTATAGTCGATTAACTCTCAAGTGGAACTTGAGGAGAGAACGTAGGTCAAGTGGACCGAACCTCTATATATCCATGTGTCCTTCACTTACTTACTTTTTTTACTGTGCATTTCATCAACACGATGATACCTTTGCTTTATAAGTGGCTTTCAAAATCTAGCTTATCAACGCGTTGATAAGAGTTTTAACAGTTTTGTTTTCAAAACTAGCATGTGTTTTCAAATGGTTTTTGAAAGACAATTCACCCCCTCTTGTGTATATTTGGAACTACACTTTCACTTTAATCCTTTCTAAACCATAGAACGAATTCAGTATAGTTAAACTAGCATAAAAGGAGTGGGGATGTGAAGGGAAGTAAGTTGGAAGGAGACCAAAAAAAAAAGAAGGCTTGTAGTAAAGAAAAGGAACAAATAGGGAGAGGTGCCATTTAAAAAATATTTAAACTACTCAAAAGGGACAACCTCTCCTAAAAAGGGAAATAAAAGAAAAGGGTCTAAGACCCCATACAAAAAGGGAAGAAATTTTAGCCCTTAAAATACAAATTCAAAAGGGAAATTAGATCAAAGGAGAAGGAGAACAATAGAATGAAAATGTTAGATTTACACAATCAACCATTCTCTTAAGATCCACCCTAAAAAGAAGCTTCCAACAGATCCCCATCTCTTACATAGCTAAGCCACGATACAACCCGGTAAAGACCATGGTCACAAGGGAAATATCCAATCCCTTCAGGGAAAAAGTGAGGGAATTAAGGGTCATCACTCAAGCTTATGGTAAAGCTAGTAGTTCTAGATCACGTACACACAGCAGTACCGGTCCACTTGATGAGTCGATAGTAAATACTAAGGCAAAGAACTCCCGAGTATCACCTCCCAGATAGGAAATCCCAAATCCTTAAAATCAATATCAAAAGAAAATAAGATGACCTCTAAATCTTAGTGACAGAAAAAATAACGATTAAGTCATATGTATCGTGATTTTTACAAGAGGTCGAGAGTAAAAGAGGTCGAGAAGTTAAAACACTAAATATTGTATTTGCTCGAGAGGACCAAAGGTTTAAGTTTGGGGGTGTGATACTTACGCAGTAATGTTATATTTTGTGCCCTTTTTCCTTGTGTTTTAATTACTATTTTTGACTTCCAGAACATGCACAAGAATCTTTTGCAGGATTTTTCATGAAAACGCAAAAGTGAAGGAAATGAAGCATTTCAAAGAAGAAATATATGGACAATGAACAAGCCTAGGGCTAAATCGTCAAGAAAATAAAGGTGAGAGGATAAAAGTAGATCCGGAAGTGGCGTGACCGCGGCGTGTTCGATGTGTGAATCTTGGCATGATCGCGCTACCCTAAAGTTAACTCTCACGTCAACATCACAGCAGAATAGTCAGTGACAATGACATGACCGTGGCGCGACCATGCATAAATCACGATGTGGTCGTACCGTTACCAGGTTTTCAAAACCCTGATTTCCCCTCCTCCACCTATAAATAGCTCTCACTTCTTCCATCTTCAACACACCTCTACAACCTCTCTTCTTCCTCTTCTCCACCTTCTTCCATGTTTTTATTTTCTTTTCTTTCAATAGCCATGCTGCCAGGAGCAACTGGAAATCTGGAGTAGATGCTGTCAGAGTGTCTCCTTCGACAGATCTAAGTTTTCCTCTACCCTTTCCTTTAATTATTTTCTTGCTCTTTATTTTGTATCGTGTCCTTAAACATGACGTGTTGTGACTAGTTCTAACTATAGGTGTTTAATTAGGTCATTGTGAACTGCCAAATATGAATGTTTTTGTATGTCTTGAAACCATTTTTATACTTAATAAGGTTCTACTCAAAGTGGGAAGGCCAAACTCTCGGTTGAACCCTTTTTATGTCTGATAGTGAAGCATCGATAGACCTCGATCAGATAGATCTCGGATCTGATTTGGTATCTTTGGGAAGTGTTTGAGAAAACAACAAAAGATCTTGGGGAAACCTAGTGATCACGCCAAGGGCCCTTCAGATAGGCATTGGGTTAATGATAATGCCCCCATTGGGTGACCGAGTTGCCAAAGCTTCCGGAGCTACGATGGGGAGAAAAAGAGTCATGCTGAGAGGTTACTATCTAATTTTATCCAACCCCCCAAACATAGCATTAACGTCAACTCTGTAAGAATTCTAGCAGCCACAACCCTAAACAACCCTAAGGAGCCTTTGTTATAGTGATTTGGGAAAAGGACCATTTGTACCATTGGGATTTCCAAAATGACCCTTTTTGCCATTTTTTTAAATCGATACCCCTATTGTCATCAACGTTTTGTTTTTGGACACTTTTTTCCATCGAGTTTACTTTTTGGATCATGTTTACCACTGATACCGTTAACAGATGGAATATTTCATTATAGTCTATATTTTCATGCTCAATTTGACCCCAAACTTTTAAAAATGAAAACATTAACCCTAAATTTGTAAAAGTTACAGTCTAAGCCCCTCCTGAAACTTTTAAAATATAAAAAAGACATGTCCTGCCGTCGCCGGTCATAAATAATTCTCGATTGACCCATACAGGAATGACAGCTCTGCCCTCTGCTGGAGATTCACGCTCTACACTATAATTGCACCATTTTCACACCTCGAGTTCTCCTCTAATGCAAATATAATTGCCCCATATGTTTCCTGCTTGCTTACGGTTTGGTTTTGATCTATATCCAAGGATGATTTGAATATAGAGGGTCTTTGTTTGGTTGGGTCCGCTTTCATGTGGGTTTTGGACATTTGAGTCCAATGCAGGTAACTACTTTGGTATGTCTGTAAGTACGGATTGGACAGGCAGGGTGGGGTTTGTTATGGTATTGTTATGTGTTAGTAGGTTTGTCTCTTAATCCGCTTCTTGTGAATTCCAAACCTACTATGATTTGTAACACACATTCCTCCTCTCTCATTTTCTTTCTCTATTAATGAAATTCTCAGCATTTAAAAAAACTTGGCGAGATCGAAAGATCGGCAATGAGGTGAGTGAAGGGGATGCCATGGTTGTCATAAAGAATGAAGAATTTATCAAGCAAGATGGATCCAACTAAAGGGTAGAAGTGAGTGAGGATGTGATAGAGAGGTTTTCAAAAGCTGTGGTTGTGGGTAAAAGAAAAACAGGGGAATATGGGCTTGAGATAGATGGAAATGAATAGTGGTTTAGAATGTAGGTGATTTTGTTAATTTTTAGTAACTTTAGGATGTAATGTGGAATAAATTTAACTGCAGTGGTAAACGTAGTCTCAAAACCTTCACGATAGTGGCAATAGGGGTATCGATTTAAAAAATGATAAAAAGAGTACTTTTAGCAAACCTGAGTGGCAAAAATGATCCTTTTCTCAAGTGTTTTTCACCTATTTCTTTATTTGTCTGTCTTCCAATCATTCCATCAGTAGAACAGTCGTAGGATTCCAACTCATCATATCTCTTATCAAACCTATATTTAATATACCAAAAACATTGTATTTAGAAAAAGACTTTGTGACTCAGTCTCTGTGGTTCGCCGTCACTCACCCTGTCTACAACAGACAACCATACTCTTGGGGAAAGTGAGCGAGTTATAAATTTAAAACTTGATTTAGAGCATAGATTCCCATATCTATAATGCACACATCAGAGGGGTACGCGGTGAGAGGGGAGCAGGAGGCGGCTCGACAGGGGAGGGGTGACGGTGCGGTCGTGAGAGATGGTGGTATGCATGGCGATGAGGCATTGTACTAACAAATAAAGTTTTGTGTGTTTAATGTGAAGATTTTAGATCTTTTAGATTCTCATTTTATGTTCATATTTATACAAACACATGATTCATGGAAGATTAAAAGGCATGACATTTCACAAATATCATGCTTATTTATACAAGAATATATAAGAGAAGATAGAACACAATGAACATGATAAGGCCGAATTAACAAGTACCTTTCACCCTTGGAAAAAATAGTTTAAGGAATACATAATTCCTTGCTCCAAAAACATAAGCTCCTTCCTTGTTTCATCTTAATGATTTGCCTTCTTGATTTCTCCTTAGGATGATGGAGAATGGAAGGAGAGGAAGAGGGCTTCCTTGATCAACAAGAAGAAGAAGAAGAAGACAGACAAGAAGGAGATCCCAAGAGGGGAGAAAGTGTTGTAAGAACCCTATGTAAATTCACACTTAATCACCAAGAAATTTTGTTGAAGATGGTGCAAAAAGAGAGGAGGAAGAAGAAGAAATATTTGAACCAAAGTGTATTCCTAATGCTCATTCTTCTCACTATTTATAGTTGAAGAAAATGGCCATTGGAATTATGGTCATTAGTTTAGCCATTAAGCATTCCACTAAAACTTAAAGCTTACATTTAAGCTTTTCATGGCTTCTCATTTTTCTATTCTAATACCCATTTATTCCTTAAAATGAATGGCCTATTTTCCCTTAAAAATACTCCAAAAATCGGCATATACATAATATACTTTTAATGGAGTTATTCAATGGTGTAAGGTGCATATACCTTGTACCAAAGTTACCAAAGTACCCCTACTTTGATAAAAGGTTCTAAAGGTAGTAATAGATACAAAATGAGATTTAGATTTATACAAAATAATTCTAAACTATTTCAATTCACATAATTGAGCTCATCTAAGCTCATTAGTGCACTTTTACCAAAATACTCTTACTTTGATAAAAGATGCCATAATGGTTTCTTCTTCATTTGAACTCACAACTAATTTTAGTAGTAGTGAGTAAGAGTACCAATTCAAGAAGTTTTCTTGGTGTTCCAGAGAATTCAAACAAACTCCCACTTGCACTAAGACACTTTTGAGTAACAACTCCCACTCGAAACAAGTCTCTCCAACTTAACCCAAATCAAGGCGAATTTGTATAAATGGAGTTAAGTGTGTGACCTTAATGCACACACACATCAATTCTATTTCATTATGGTTGTTAGATTCACAATGAAAGATTGTCCTCTCATAAATGCACTTGAACTTATCAAGCACTTCTGTGTGTTTTGTTTGAACTTCTTCAAACATCACTTGAACTTATCAAGTATTGCCTTTATAAACCCTAGACACAATGATACATTTTCTTAATCACAATCAGTCTCTTTCTTGGAATTTCAACTATTTAAAATTCATGAGTTTATTAAGTAACTGAGATCTCATTATAAATACTCATAAGTCAATCCAAATCATACAAATAGTATGTGAGCTTAAAATTGAAATTTTAAAGTTTATGTATCATTAACCAGTGTCTTTTCTATTAGCTTGAACCACTTAGGTAATTGTACCAACTTGACTACCTAAAAGGAGGATACTCCAGTCTTATACTTTCCAAGGCCTTCGACAACCAATTAAAATAGTCTCATTGATACAATTCACTAATAGTATGCTAAAGTCACTAAGAGTTTATGTCAAAGAATCTCACACTAAGCAAGAATAGAGACAACTTACTTACATTCTTTCTTTGGTCACATTTCATGGACATGGAACTCTAGGAACACATCCTTGATGAACATATTCTTCAAGGAACACATCCTAAAGAACAAATCCCACAAGTCCATATGAACACTAATATTGTCTTTTACCTATACCACTCCCACTTAGAATGATGTCCACCAATGTGGAGGGGTGTGTCATCTTCTACCTCTTAAAATACTATTAGTGTACTTCCTCTGAAAAATAAATATAAGGACATGTCACAAACCATGAAATATCACTAAGTAAGCCTTATCTTACTTTAATCATAGGCTAGGATGTATGGTGGTCATGAAAATATGATGAACTTGTTCATCTCATCTTGACTTTAACTAAATGAAGGAGACATATAGCTAAGGTGTCTTGTGTTGGTTTAACACTCTCACTCAAAAGTACAACCCAAAGAACACATCCTAGGGAACACAACCCACAAGTTACATGTTTCTACAAAACAACATACTTTAAGTCCTTAACTGTCTCATCCCTAATCCACCCAAGATTAAGGGTGAAAAACCTGTGTGAGAAAGTCTTTCTAATGCCTATGTTTGACATGTTCTAATTGTCATCGTGTAACATAAGATTGAACAAAGTATAAGATGATAAATAAATAACTTTATTAATCATCCAATATATCTTACAAAACATGTGTGACAACCAAAGAGATGTGAAGTTCATCCAATATGTACAATCATCTAAGACCCATTACTCAAAAACACATTGAGCAAACCCAAGTGGTGGTAATATCTTGAGGAAGCGAACAACCATTTGTTTAAGAAGCGAACAACCACCCAAGGTCATTAGAAATGTATTTAGAAAACTTAACTTCAATCTCTTTAACTGCATCTCATACTAATGGCCTTGGTCTCTCCAAGATATTTTGGGTCCATAGCTGTTACAGCCACCACGGTCCGATGACCATTTTTAGGTGGATTGTATCTGATGGTTAGGCATTTTGCTTATTGGAACTTGGATTTAATGGTTAATGTATGAATGTTGGTAATTATTAGTTTGAGAATGGTATGTAAGTATGTTTTATGTTGTTAAGTGTGTAAGGTTGTGAATGACTATGTGTTGAAATGTGTTGGTTAAGTCTGGATGAAAGAAATAGGAAGTTTGAAGTGTAGGTGGTTCGGGCGAGTCACAGGCGATGCGTGACAAATGGCGGGCGATCGCCTGGACCCTGAACTGGAATGGGCAGGAGCCCGGGCGGCTCACCGCAACAGGCGGGCGATCACCCGAGTTCAAAAATGGAAAAAGGGATAGGGCCGCGGGCGAGACACGGGCAAGCCACGCACAAGGCGGGAGATCGCCTGCAGTGGAAAGAAGCAGAGGCTGTGGGCTGAGGGACCGTCGGGTGATTGGAACGCTTTGGCGGGTGATCGCCTGACCCCAAAAACGAGAGACGCAGTGGCGGGAGTGACCGGTGGGCGACTGGAACTAAGTTCCGGGTAATCACTTGGCATGCCTGGAACGCAAATCTATTGGGTTTTAAACCCGAAAATAGAGAGAGAAAACCATTTTAACAACTTCATATTCAACCTCTGAACCCCAACGTGAACCCCAACCCTTCCCAACACCCAAGACCTTTAGCCTTGATAAAACATTGAAGGAGAAACACGTTTCATGCAAGATTCTCAACCAGAGTGAAGATTAAACGAAGATCAACACGAATCATTCACCGTTTGGGTGATTTCCAAATTTGAGCATAAATCAAAGGTTGGTATTATTGAAGTTTTTTTATGTATTTGAAGTGGTAAACATGTTCTAGTGATGGATTAGAGCTAGGAACATGTTTTACATCAGGGATTTGGCATGAATTGGATGAATTTTGAAATTGAGGGTTTATGAACAGTGATGAACGAAAATTAGGGAATTGTTAAATTGAGGTTAAATTAGTATTATTAGGTGTATTTGGAGCAACATTAATACTTGGACTTATGTTCATGGAAATTGGTGTAAGATCAAAGTGTTATATTTTAATGAATTGTTAATTCAATTATGCTTAGATGATGATTCTAAGTAACTTTAATACTTGGAGTGAGTTGCAAATCATTGAGTATGATTGAGATATGGATTAAATTCAAAGTTGGTTAATTTTATGAAATGTTGATTAGTGATGGGAAAGTGTGATGTTTATGCATGGTTGGTCTTAGTATGGATCAATGAGCATGCATGTGATGTTATAGTGAATTTGAACAATGTTTGATCAGTTTTGGAATAATAGGCCCAAATGGACAATATTGGTTGAACTTGGGATGTATTGTGGGAAATGCGATGTTTGGTTATGGATGTTCTTGAGTATGGTTGTTATGCATATAAATGGAATTGTATAGAGATTGGATGAGAATTGGTCATTTTAGGAATTATGGCCATATTGTTCAAATGAGCAAAGGGTAAGGTTTAGTGAAGAGAGGTGTTAGGTAGTGATGAAATTGAATGTGTTTAAGGGTTAAGTATAAGATGGACAAAGATTAGAGGATTTTGGTGCTTTTCTGGAAATGGCCGGAAAATGGGAAAATAGCTTAGTGTCTGAAAAGGTAAAGGTGAAAAGATAGGTATTGATTCTGTATTGTTTATGTGATTGTTCAGAGTTAGTGTTGGTCGCTAGAGCATCCAACTGAAGGCTACCGAGGACAATTATCGGTAGTACACGGGAAAAGGATTGGATTTCGGATTGGATTTCTATTGTTTCTGGTAAGGGTTCAACCTTTTTAAATACGTATTAAGGTAACCCTTAGTGCCATTTCATTTGGTTGAGATCAGTCTTATACCGGTGGTGGGGTATATGACTGGTTCCATGGTAGTGATAAAGGTGTGCAGGTACATGGATTATGCAACGGTTCTGTGCATCTTTGTGACCACCGGATCCTATGATAGCGATGGGATGTGAACTAACAGGGTACGACACAATGTGTCATGGTTCTGTGAGTCTGCGCGATCACCGAACCCTATACTTGTGACACGGTTACTCTGACGTAATGGGATTGGTTATGTGAGTCTCCACGATCACGAACCCTCTGTTTCTATTTTCTGTATTCTGATTTGTTCCGTGTGTCCGTGTGACCACTGAACCCTCTAATTCTCTATGATTCTATAATGATTGGTTCCATGCGTCTTCATGACCACCGAACCCTCTGTTTCTGTTCTATTTCTGCCATTAGGGCGATGATGACGGTTAAAAGGGTCCCAGACCCTCACTGGTACCATGCGTCTGTTTCTTTTTGTATGAAGTTTTCTGTTACTCCCAGTGGTATGAAAGAGGACCATGGGAGGCCATCGTGGTGTGTGGGTTGAAATAGGATATCAAATTCTATATATCATATATTATGTATCTGTTGTTCTGACATTGTCATTGCAGGTTTATCGTGAAGACAACATTTATTTCTACTTAAACCCTTACTGAGTTCTCTCGGGAACTCACCCTTTTCATATAACTATCTTTTCAGGAGCTTTAGTGTTAGGCCGCGAAACGTTACACTCTGTCCCATTGTGATTGTCTGTAAAGGTATCATTAGCACCTTCTAGTTATTCTGATTAAGATTAAAGGGAAACGGTGGGGTGATCCCGATAGAAAAAATGTGTGTGAAATGGCATAATGGTTATAAAGTGAAATGGAAAGATAGGTCAGTAATATGAACGGAAGTTATGTGAAATGGAAATATGATTTTGATATCTGTTATAACAACGGGATGATATGTTTTTCTGGACGAGCACTATTTGTATATATGTGACTAATGGGTAACATTTCTGTTCTTTCCATGTATTCAGCAGCAGCAGCAGCAACAACAGTACCAAGTGATAGTGTCAAGATCTGCAGATCTGACCATTGATATTGAGTGGTATTACCTTTTGGAAGATGGCTCTGTAGGTGTAGTTTTCATGTATACATGTAGAATTGGATATATTTTTAAGTATTCTCATGTAATGTTATGGTTGTTCATGTGTGAAACGCATTACTCATGGAATGAGTTATTGAGGTACATAGTGGAATTTCTTATTGCATGTTTAATTTATCGGAGAGCCTCTGCCCGGTAGTGAAAGGGCAGACTCTTTTCTGGTGCATCTGGTCTGAGCGGAGCTCAGTTTATCTGTATGTATTGT
>JBBYHH010536117.1:0-10914 GCA_038382905.1 Daphne laureola
TCGATTAAGGTTTCGATATTAGTATGAGTATATTTGAAATGACTAACGGTTAACTTCTGTGGTAATATTTACAGTAGTAGCGGTGCCTTACGGTGCTTGTTGGTGATTTTGCTGACCAACTACCGCAAGTATGGTATACTCTGGCTTAAGCTTATTTTGGCTCTATAGGAATAGAACGCATGCATACTAAACCATGGATGACTGTATATTCTTTTGATATGTCGGGGAATTATCCGCCCTATGAAGAGGGTGGTAAATTCCCTATAATGT
Source organism: Daphne laureola (assembly GCA_038382905.1). NCBI lineage: Eukaryota > Viridiplantae > Streptophyta > Magnoliopsida > Malvales > Thymelaeaceae > Daphne > Daphne laureola. The sequence continues at coordinate 271 of JBBYHH010536117.1, forward strand.
ATTATTATTATAATTATGCTTAGTAATCGTGCGATATTCTGTAAAACCACTAACGTGTTTCCGGGTGTAGATTTAGGGCTTAAGAAACTAGAATGCCTTAACATGAAAATAACGCGTTAGAAACTTAAAGTGGGAAAAAGTTTAAAAATGGTCGGGTTTTTGGTCCGTACCTTCAAGGAAGAATTCCGTTTCGTCATCACCGCCGCCTTCTGACACTGTTACCGCACACTTCCCCCGCACCGTCCAGAGAGGGGTGGTGACACAAACTAAGCATTTCACAAGTATTCCCATCATTGATAACATACAACACTCTTCATTTTCTAAATACACTTACTAACAATTTTTTTAATTTTTTCCATTATTAATGAAAAAGAACATGTTTTTGGTGATTTTTTAAAATTTAAAATTTTTATATACATCGTAGAAAAAAGAAAAACTAGATGCTTGTTGAGTGTGTTTAAAACAAGAAACACATAAAAAAAAAGCATGTTATCAAACCTTTCATAGAATAAGTGTAAACTCTACCTCTCACACTCAAATTCAAGCATGTCCTCATGCGACAAAGAGGGAAGTAAGAGAGATAAGGTTTGAATGTCATACCCCGGGGACCAAGTTAGGTCCCCTAATACCTTGAAAGGTGCAAGCGTTCCTAAAACCAACCCAGGAGACTCCAAGAATGTAAGGAGACAATTTTCACCAATTTACAAATTTGCACCTAAGAAAAATATATACAATCAATCCAATTGTATTGTATCACAAGTCACACATGGGCAAAACACACAAATAAGCATGTTGTAGATGTGAAAGATCAAGCATGAATCCGAAAGGATTCATCTACTTCTAGATGAGATGATCTGAAGCCAAGCTACACCCACATCCCTTGAGTTGGGGTGAGGTGGATTTAGCATACTTGAGCTAGGTCCAGCTACTTTTAACTAGAATTGAGCTAAGCGGAGTTACTTCTAGCTGTCCTTGAGCTATGGTGACCTGAGTTCACCCACTTCTAGTTGAGCTGAGGGGAGATACTTCTAGATGCCCTCAAGCTATGGTGAGTTACGTTCAGCTACTCCTAGCTGAGTTGAGCTAAGGTGTGTTACATATATCTATCTTTAAGCTCATACATAGCTCCATGAGCTCAAGTACCACTTCAAAAGATCTTACTGCGCCAAGAATTCCAACAATATGCACCGCATTGAAAGAAATAAAAGAAACCACCTATATGCATTAAATGCCCAAATGTAAACATCTGAGACAACTAAAAGGGGGCCATATTCAAGCCCCCAAGTCTCAAATGCCCTGATCCAACCATCCAGGACACCAGAAGGGTGCCATTCTGAAGCGCCCAAGTCCCAAATGCCCGGATGCAAGCATCCAAGACACCACCAGAGGGGTCATATTAAAGCCCCCATGTCTTAAATACCTAGATGCAAGGATCTGGAACATCAGAAGAGGGCCATTCTGAAGTCGCCAAGTGTCAAATGTTTATATGCAAGCATCTCGGACATTAAAAGGAAGGGTATTCTAAAGCCCCCAAATCTCAAATGTTGGATGCAAGCATCTGATACATTAGAAAGAGGGTAATTCTAAAGCCCCTAAGTCTCAAATACCCGGATGCAAGCATCCGGGACATCCAAAGGGGAGCCATTCTGAAGCCCCCAAGTCTCAAACATAGAAGCACCATTTCCATACACAAATGACCCCTATCTAGACTCCTTCCAGTTAACCATATACTTAGGGTGGACCTGATGGCCAAAATGCCCAGAATATGCGAGAAAGCCTAGGAAGGCGCACAAAAGAAGCCCAAGACAGTAATCTAGAAAAGAGACTCGATAAAAAACCCGAAGGTAAAAAGCACGATGACCTTCAAAGATGACTCGAGCACCTCAGCAGTTAAGGGCATCACCGTCAAGTATCCACTAACACATACCGGCCTCTTCTTCTAGATTTTACAGATATGTCACCCTATTAGACAACACTATATAAGCCTACCTTATTTATTCATTTGAGATAACTATTCACTCTTTCCTAATTCTGGAACTTCCATATTCCTATATTCCCATAGTGACTTAGGCATCGAAGTAAGCGCCTCTGGGTGGAACTCCGATGTGGTGTTTAGATTTTGTTCATGTATAGCCAAACTCAATACACACATCGATGGAGTCAGCCATAGTCAAGACTAGAGGGCATAAGCTCAAGAGCATGGTGATCTGAATGGATGGATAGCCACCAGAGGTTATCTCTAACATTCTACAAATTGACCATCCAATTCCGTAGAATCGGAACCTAAACCACTCAACCCAAGAACAACGCACATAATCTAAAGTAGCACCAAATCATTATGAGATGAGGAAATCAACCTAATCCTACTCAATCTATCACATCAAGACAGTGAGGGTTCACATCACAAGTCTTTGATCATGCTCGAGGTGAGTTATGAAGGTTGTTTCACTCTCCTGTCGGACAATACGATCCATCTGTTAACACAAATATCCTAAACTAGCCACTCTTGTGTACTAGGGATGATGCTTTTGAGGATTTAAAATGCCCAACTTTCACAACCAACTAGCCTTTCTAGAATCATAGACAACTCTTGAAGGCTAGTCAACCAATCTCACAAAGTCTACGTCGAAAAGGTGCATACTATGGTGGAAAAGGTGCTTAGGAGATCAGAATCTAACATACAAGATGATGACACAAGTTACTTAATCCCTAAGAAAGAAATTACTAAGACATAGTATATTCCTACTCTATCATTGTTGTAAACATAGAGAAAACAACAATCAATAGCAAAAGTAAGATGAAATAAAAGAGGGAAGCATAGAAATCACCCAGAAATTGATACTCCACAAGTTGGCCATTCAACCCCTCACAAATTTACGGTTGTAGGGCTTAAACCCGAGGTTGAAAATGCCCAAAATTGTCCAAAGTTGCTGAAATTCGTAGAGGGCAAAAAAGCTTTCTAAAACATAGGCTAAACTCTTATATATACTAAAACTAATAGACCTAAATGACCCTAGGCATGTTGGTCATGTTAGGTGACTAAAAAGAGGCAAAAAGAACCTAAAGAATAGTACAAAATGGTTGGAATTGAAGAAATTTCGTGGATAGTCCCCTGGAGCAAGTTAAAAGGCTATGTGTGTAAGTTACGTACGGTAGTCATGTCCGTAGATAACTCCCTCAAAGAAGGGAGTGTCTACGCACAACATCTACTAGGTTCCGCACCATACTTCTTCTCATATGCTTTCTTTCACGAACACTTGATGGCTCTATCTAAATCCCCCACACATAGCTCTCGCATCAACAAATCCAAGTGGTGGATATGTGTGGGTGGAGTTTACATTGAACTCCCATGCGGCTCTACTTGTTTTCTGCATCTTCAATTGAGTCCTCCACCTTTCTTCCATGTTCAATTGGGTCCTTCCAACTCATTGGTAGACTTTAGCTCCTTGATTTTGACTCGGGATCTTGCATCTCGATCCCGAGTCTCCAAATTGTCCACATTAATATCCTTTTCACCTCTACTTCCTCGAACCTACAAATTATAAAAATAACAAATGTAGTGCATTTATGAAAAAAAAAAGTAAGCTCAAATTAAGAATTTAGTACCTTAAAAACCCCTGACATGTGTGTGTGTTTGCACACTTAACACTTTTTTTTACCATTAAAGGTAACTTCCTATAAACCATAAAATTCTCCTCTTCCTTGAACTATAAAACGCAAGTCGATTAAATCAATAATTCCATCGCCTCAAGATTCCTCTCTAGCAATCCTAATTTTTTTTAGGAGAATCAATGAAAAATTCACTTTCCTTTTCTAAACTTACTTGATTTGAGCCTTAGCTTGTTCTCTCTCTATCTTGATCTCTCTCACAAAGGCTAGAGCCACTATGTCTCATTCCAGAAGCTCTCCCTCTCAAAACCAAAACCTAAGCTTCAGAACTCCATCAATGGTGAACAAAAATGAACCTCATGCTCCCAAAGGAGTCTATATTGATGAAAATCATGCTCTGTCTCCTCCTAGTGAAGGAGAAGATATTCTTTCTCTAAACATTCAACCGCCTACTCCTCTAAAAAAGCCTCAAACTTCTGTAGATCTGCATGAGAAGAAAGTGGAAGAAGAAAGCCCCAGGATGGCCAGATCTGGTGAGATACTCACTCTCGAGTATCAACGTATTGATAGCCTATAGGATCAACACGTTGATCAAACTGATTTAGAGCTTATACTAGAGAAGTTTACTGTAAACGAAGGTCCTGAAGAAGGAAAGGTTGGAGAATCTTCTCTCAGCAGGATGTTAAATGAATTTGATTTATCCCCTCCTATATCATCCATTAAGGAACCACAAACAGAAATTGAAATTTTGCCTTTAGCCTCTCCTCCTCCACTGAGAACCATTACCTTTACTAGAAAGAGAACTACATCTCAAACCATCACTCAAACTCCTCCTATACAAGAAGCGTCTAGAGATTCTATGGACATTTTAGCGTCTATTGTCTAGAAGATCATAGAAAAAATAAATAACACCCCTGTTTCTAGGGAGAAGAATAAGAAGAAGAAAAAGAAGAAGTTGTTAGCAGAACCTTCACCAGTTTCTGCCAACACCATTGATGAGGAAACAGTGACAAACATCACTCTGAGGGTGAGCAAGATAAATAAGGATGAGAATAAAGAGCAGGGTAAAGATGTTTTGGTTGAGAAGAAGAAGGTTAGATTCTCTACAGAAGATAAAGGGAAGAAGAAGGCTTCTGCAGAAGAAATCAAAGTCATGAAGAAGAAGGCTAAAACCCATATTTTTCCCAAGCTAAAGCTAGGGTCACCTACCAGAACTCAGAAACCAAAGTATACTCTTGTGAAGCCAACAACTTAGGTAAATGTTTATACTACTCAATTTTCTGGGTTATATCAACACGTTGATAATAAAAAAATTCTTAATTTTGGCTTAAAGGACATGGTAGATTGGTTGAAGAATTATAGACTATTGAGTTCCTAGAACTTGAAATGGCTAGCTATCCCCACTTGGTAAAGGAATTCTATGCAAACCTCAAATTAGGAAAGAGGAAGGGAAAATATGTTATATAGGTAACCTCTAGGGTGAATGAGAGGTCTGTAGTGTCTAGCTAAGCTATTATCACTTCTGTTATGGAAATCAAATCATATGAAGATGAGGATAAGGATTAGAGCCTACCCAGCAAGGCCTACAACTTTTTGTTTCTAGAAATTGTTGAACAAAACCTACCTGTGTGAGGTTAGTACTCACCAAGCCTATTCACAGAGATGAGTAATAGAGTGCTTCAATTGATTATAACATTTGTGCTACTACCTAAAAGAGGTACACATAATATTACATGGAGGGATCAGACCCTTATGTACAAAATAATCCATGGAATGAAAATTGATTTCACAGAAAAGGTGTTTAAACACATGGAAACTATAGCAAGCAAGAAGGGAAGGAAGAGTCTACCCTACCCAATGAGGTGATAGACCAAGAGGCTTCGTGTGTGAGGAATTCCTACCTGATGAAAGGTTGAAGAAGGGCGGTTTCAATGTGGAAGATGGTATCTGGATCAAGGTGTACCACAAGTACCTTACAGTAGTACAATCTACAGTTGAAGTTGTTGAAAGAAGCAAGAAAGCAACTTCCTATCCTGAGTCAAAGAAGGACTCAAAGGCCACAGAGTCAGATCCTGCAACTGTAACCTCTCTAGATAGACACATTGCTATTGATTCCTTTTCTTGAGCATTATTGTATATTTTTCTCAGTTTATTTTGTTTCTAAACTCATGGGTTATATTATTGGGATAATTTCTTTTCTTTCCTATGCTTGCTTGGATATTTGGACACATATTTTGGTTTATTTATTCGACCTGGATTGGTTATTTTCGTAACTTATCTTGATTTTATTAATTTTTTTTATCTATATACTTGAGATCAACACATTGGTGGCTTGTACCTCAACATGTTGATGGTATTGCTTCTAAAGGACTTATATGTTTATTAATATGAGTAAATTGCTTCAGATCAACATGTTCATGTTGTAAATATCAACACATTGATGATAGTGTTGTTGAAAAATTATCACTCTATTGCTTGACTTTGTTAAAAACAATTGATGATACTTTAAGCATTTATTGAGACATTCTTTTGCTATCTGATTAATCATAGTTGACATCTTAAAGTTCTTAATAATACAAGAGCATGAAATTTTACTTAAATACATGATCTATTACATGCATGTTTTGTCACTAAAACCTTCATTTTTTCACAAACTGACTGATTTCTGTCGACCTTTTAAACATATGTTCATGATTGATTGTTCAGTCTTTTTCCCCCGACCATTCAAAATTAAACTGGACTTAATATCACTCTATTTCTTGACTTTGTTAAAAACATTTTATGATACTGAGCATTTATTGATCCATTCTTTTTGTATCTGATTAAAGATAGTTGACATCTTTAAGTTCTTAATAAGACAAGAGCATGAAATTTTACTTAAATACATGATCTATTATATGCCTGCTTTGTCACTAAAACCTTCAATTTTTCAAAAATCGATTGATTTCTGTCGACCTTTTAAACTTATGTTCATTACTAATTGTTCAGTCTTTTTCCCCCAACCATTCAAAACATAGTTGAACTTAATATCACATTGCGATAATCTGAAAAGAATAAGAAGTTAAGAGATAATTTCCATATATTGAGCATTTTGGCATATACAAGTTTGATTCCAATTTCAAGATTAAAGTGGACTTATTTTTCAGCAACACTTATAGGAATTGATAGAAGAAATGTTGGAGTACGCTAGAATGAATTCAAAATGCATCAAATCCAAAAGAATAATGAATAAATGGAAAGGATCAGAAACAAATCATTCAAAAAGGAAATAAAATCAATCAACCGCCTAATGCACTCTACATCAACGCTTTGATGACCATTTGCTTAAGAAGTAAACATCTCATTCTGAAGGACAGGAAGATCTGAACAGTGAAATTATCTACTTAGAATTAAAGGAGAATACATTTGAATAACGTTCAGAGTTTACATCGCGCAAGATGATCAAAGAAGCCTGAAGAAATCTATCAAGGTTGTTGAAGTCAGTATTCATCAACGCGTTGATAGTAGATGACAAAAGAATCTCAAAATTCAAATGGTTATCTTTAAACATTCAAATTAACTCAGTAAGGAAATAAATCAATCACAGCGGCTCTATAACTCATCAAGACGCTCCTCTACTATTCGAGCACTCTTGGAGCCTATATAAAGGAGAAGGATGAATAAAAGAGAAGATAAGAGAACTAATCATTCTGTGAATACGGTACAGAGCTAGCTCTCATCCTCATCATCCTCACATCAAATGCTCTCCAGATATACTTTGTCAAAACATGCATACACCAGAGACATATCTACATAATCTTTGGTCACATCAGAAGAGAGTCATCCACAAAAGCCTTTTGTTTTTACACTTCTATTTGTAAAATGGTTTTTTGTTGTGCTTACATAGATCAACTTAAGAATTTAGTGTTCTGAAATTAGTTCTTCAACATTAAGTGTCTGGACTTCCCAAGGAAGATGATGGTTGATAGTCTGTTCTATCAACTCATTGATCATAAATCATCTACTTTTCTGAAAGTCTTGTTAGTTTGTCAATTACCTTTAGTCATGTGTGTCGAGCAGCCTTGTTTTAAGTCCTATGTGATAGGAAGGATAAAGTTCTATGTGTCAGACATTTGTAAAATCTTGTCTATCAGACATTCGTGAAAGTCCTATAAGCCAGACAAGATAACTCATGTGTGTCAGGTAACTCTGTCTAAGCCCTGTGTGTCAGACCTTAATTATATTGGATTAAAATCTCAAGTGGATCTTGAGTAGAAGACGTAGTTCAAGTGGACAGAACCTCTATAAATTCTTGTATCCTTCACTTACTTTACTTGCTGTGCTTTTCAACAACACGTTGATACCTCAACTTTACAAGTGATTTTCAAAATATAGCTTATCAACGTATTGGTAAGAGTTTTCACAGTTTTGTTTTCAATCAAGCAAGTGTTTTCAAGTGGTTTTAACATCCAAATTACCCTCCTCTTGTATGTTTCTGGGACTACAGTGAACCTGTACATATTTTCCTTAGTTAACCCCCTTGTGCCTAAAAGCCTGATTTACTGTGGAACCCACATATTAAGCCATCCACTTCTCTATAACTCTTTTTGGTCCTTGAAACTTATTGAACATAAATTAGAAAGGGCATGACAAATGGATATGGGGGATGGGTTCAAAAGCAAGTAGGGGAAATACAAAAAAAATGTTAGCTTGAAGAAATCTTTAGCTATATTTTTAAATTCCACAAAGTTTTACATGTGAGACAAATTGTGAGAGTTATCTATAGGTGTCCTCAAGCACAATAAGAATAGCAAAATATAAAAAGGGTATGCTTAAGAGAAGCCACATTTGCTTAAATATACTATTTTCACAATTTTTATTTGTTTAAGAGAAAAAGTAAGAGAGGAATTTTGAAAAGAGTTAGAGTTTGAAAATTGTTCTCAAAGTGATCAAGTACATGGGGGAAATGGGTTTGAATTATCTTTATACATCTTAAGTGCCCATAGTCCTACATGCTCAATTTATTTCATTTAAGCCTCCTTACCAACCCAAGCCACATTACAACCATGGTAAGACTGTTATCGCTTGGATTGCATCTAACTCCCCTCAGGGAATTAAGTGAGGGAGATAACGGTCACTGATCAAGTCTATGGTTAGGAAGTTGACTTCTAGATCACTACACACAATGAGAGTATACATTAAGGGAGTGACCATGAGTTTCCATTCGTAGCATGGAAGACATATTTTCATAAATCATGGGATTGAACCCTTAGCTTTCTATGAATGACTTTTCATTTTAAAGGCTGAATTGTTGTAAGGCTGGTAGCTTGATTGATTCACATATGTTGTTTGCTGAATGTTTTCTCTTACTTTTTTAATCTCATCGAGTTTAGTTGCATGTACATTTTCTAGGGACTAACGGACATTTAAGTGTGGGGGTGTGATAAACGTGCAAAGGTCCTACAATTTCACCTCCAAAACATATGCTTTAATGATAGTTTGCTAGCACTTAGAGTGAGCAAGAGCATCTTTTGCATGAAAACCCATGTTGGAGCAAAAAACTATGAAGCCAACTCATTTTGGGCATTTTTGGATATAAAGAATGTGGATACAACCAAACCTCAGAAAGAAAAGTATCTCCAACTGGCGGCGCGACAGATGTCAAAAATTTTGCGCGATCGCACTGCGCCTAGGTCAACTTTGTCCATATAGCGTGGAAAGGATGTGTGAAGAGGATAAGTTTTTCCAGTATGACAATGGCACGACGTGCATAGACAAGGCGCGATGGCGCCATTGTTGGGTACCAAAACCCTAATTTTCCTTCCTCCTTCCCTATAAATAGGAGTCCTCCCTACACACATCCTTCATCCCTCACAACCACCTCTTCTTATTATTCTTCTTCATTTCTACTTGTAATTTTTAGTTGTAGTTAGTAGTAGTTGGCCTCCAGCCAAATGTTGCCGGTTCATTGGCTCCAATACTTATCTTTTCTTTTCTTCTTTTATATTTGTATGCTACTCTATGTTCCAATATATGAAGGTTCTTCAGAAGATCTAGGGTTAGAGTTTCTCTTCCTTTTCTCTTTTTCTTTCTGAGCACTTTCTTTCATATCATGTTGTAGTTTTACATGAGTAGTGAGTAGTTTGCCACTCTCCTGTGGGATCCTAGCATGAAAAGTTGATAGAGATCTCTAGATGTAGGGGTAAGATTATACAAGTAGTAGGGAGATCTAAGCTTAATGAGGGTGGAAGGGTGTCTTGTAGTGAAGGATTGATCACCTCAATCAGATAGATCACAATCTCCACTAGGTGTTCAGATGACTATTGCTACACCCACCTCGGGTGCTTGGTTAATTTCTGATGTATTCTGTCCGGAGATTGAATTTGTATAATTACCGGGACAAATTATGATGTTTAATGTACATGATTATGAAAGAAATCTATATCTGGAGAATTTATTTGGAGCCCATTCTGTGGGATTTTAACATTTTATAATGTTTTGGGAATCCTGTGATATTTTTCCAAAAATTGGTTTCGGAGGACAAAATGGTAATTTTAGAAAATTGGATGAAAATGCCCACTAATCCTAATTACCTAAGGGCTGCCGAAATTACTGAGATTTGGGAAAGTTAGTAGTTGTTAGTAGGCACTGACCATACGTTAATTAAATAATGGGTAGGGGATAAATGTGTAAGAGGTGGGTGAGTGATTTTAGGAGATGTGTTTTCTTGACCACTTTAGAGTACCAAATTTCTCTTTCTCTCCCATTCTTGGCCGGCCTTCATCCTCAACCTTTACCAAAAACTCTCTCAACTTTCTTCTTCCATTTCATCCTTTCTTGAAGGTTCATTCACTAAACCTTGAAGATTTGTTGAGGTAGTGGTGTTTTCTTGCAAAGATTAACAAGGAAACAAGCTTGCAAGTTGAAGAAACATCCTCTTCTATTCTCACCAAGTTCAGCTGAAAGTTTGGAGCCTTTGTTGGAGAGGTTTTCATCAACAAACTTCATCAATCTTCAAGTAGTAGTGAGGTAAGATCATATCCATGGTTATCTCAA
>JBBYHH010536449.1:0-10912 GCA_038382905.1 Daphne laureola
GATGAATTTAGGACAACATTAATACTTGGAATTTTGATTGATTTCAACCGGATTAGTGAGCTAAGGGTTAAAGCTCCGGGAAAATTGGTGGAGGATCAAACGATTGAAATGGATCGAATGAATGCGTCAATTGTGTTTCTAGGTTGATTCTAAGAAACTTTAATACTTGGGTTGAGTTGTGAATCAATGTCTAAGATGGAGTTATGGTTTAAATTCGAAATGTGCAGTTTTGTTGAATTGTTGAATATTGATGGAAACAGAATGGTAATGCATGATAAAAGAATGATTTATGCACAGATAGTGATATATTGTTCATGAATGAATTGTTACGGATAACAGATAGGAATTGGGCAAGTTAACAATTTTGGCCAAATGATGAAGTACAGAAAAAGTAAAAGTATTAATGTATTGTATCGATTGTTCAGAGCTGACACGATCGCCTGAGTGACAGAGAATAGACTGCGTAGACTGACAGACAGATTACAGAATGCTTACAGGTAAGGGCTCAACCTTCTTATATATATGCATTGGTTCCCTCCTGCTACATATAGGCTGGTTGAAACTAGCTCTCGGGCCGATGGTAGGGCCCAGTGAATCCTGAGTCTAGTTCTAAGATAGGGGTAAAGGCTTGCAGGTACATTGATGTGGTACTACAGCTCCCTTTGATGATGATGCATTGCGGTCGCACAGCTGATAGCCAATATCTTGTCTATCTAGATAACATTTTTGATTGCTTCTCTTACTTCTCGATGATGATCCTTCTGTTACCGATTATCTCCTGAAAAGACCCGAGGTTGTGGAACTCCGGGGAGATACTCTGACGCTCAAGTCAGTTTAAGGACTCCAGGCCTAAATGTGTGTAGTTAGGGAGAATATCATACTTTTGCTCTCAGATCAACCCCCTTATATATGGAGCTGCCTCCATAGTTCCTGGGCCACGTCTTCATGTTGTAGGGAATGTGGGAGTCATGCCAACTTAGAATGTGGGAGTCAAGGAGAATTCGGGAGTCATGCATGCGAGGAAGTGGAGACGTGGCCCACTTGTCCAGCAGCAGGATTGCGAGTGGAGGGGGTGCAATTGTCGTGACTCATGTGCGAGGGCTATCTATGCGCACCCCTTGATGGGATGCTTGCGCTTCTTACGTGCGGTAGCTGTCCTGTGATGCCCGCTGAGGCGCACGCCTGGGTAGCCTAGCGAGGCCCGCTGCGGCGCATGCTTGGATAGTGTACCAAAATGAGATTCTTAGAAGATTTAAAATCAACACGTGGCTCATACTTTGATCTACTAATTCAATTTCTGTTTACTATTTATCTGTTGAATATGTTGACCAACACATTGATACTCATCCTATCAAGAAGTTGATGACAAGTATCTGCATAATTAACATTGACTCGTGCATTGAGTATACATGACCTGTCCAACCCTTTAACAGATGCATGTTTAGCAATTCACAAGGATTAAAAGTTAACTGTCAAAGAACGATCCTCAGAGTGCATGTTCATACTGGACTATATCAGATAAAACATAACATATTCATCATTTGTACGCATGTTCGCTCAATCTGATCCAGTCTAAGCATCAAATGAAAGAAAGAATGAAAACCTATAGTGGTATCTGAATGCTCTAGGACTGATACTTGATTCACATCATTCATTAAATGTGTTGATCACTTCAAGTAGATCTCATACCTAAAAATACTCATTCATGTGAACAATAGATTGCATATTCATGTTCATGATCTATATGTGTTAAATATCACAAGGATTACTACTTATATCACTAGATGATTATCAACATGTTGATGAGGGGAATATCAACGTGTTGATGAGAACTTGGTAATACACTTAATGCCACTTACATATCTTACATATATACTCCTCTCTAATTGTACCTTTTTAATGATAACAAAATAGGGGAGAAATATGTTCAAGAAGTAAGGGGGAGCTTAATATTTTGATAAAATGCAATTGATATCCCAATAATATTTTCAAAAACAATTTTCCTAAGGGGGAGAATACGTTCGAATAGGAGAATATGTTCTTATTTGAAAATAAATTTTTCAAAGATCATTATAAGGGGGAGCATATACTCTATTATAAAAGCTCTATAAAAACTCATTTCAAAAGGGTTATCAAAACTTCTTGAAATGTTTTTTCATCATTAAAATGGAGGAGATGGTTGACTTTGTTTCCTCCTACCACTTGTTTTGATGATTTCAAAACCTTAAGGACCAATTTACATAGTTTTGATAAACTTAGTGTCTTGACCAAGATTACTAGTTCTTGGTTTGAAAGCTAAAAAATGTTAGGATTAAAATGCAAAATATTCAAAAGTACAAGAAATCATGTGTTATTTGGTTTATAATAAATATTACGGTGTACATATATTTTGATCCAAAATCATGATTAATGTGGACATGTTTCTTACCCACATTCATAGGAAATCAAAGATTACGTGTTGAAGATGAAGGATATGGAAACCATCAAATTAATATCCTATCATATCATATCGAAATCAGAAGACAAAGATGCAATCAACTTATAAAAGAAAAGAAATCACAAAAGCGTGTGATGCAGTGAGCATCAACACGTTCATGGCCAGATGCTCAAAATACAAGCTTCAAGTTCTACAAACATGAAGCACTCAAACATAAAGCCATCCATTCAACTACTGAGCTACAATGTTTAGAGAAGATTTGCAAGTTTGAAGCTCTCAGAATGAATCAAGATTGAAGAAGAAAATCTATCAAGTTGTTGAAGGCAGTCTTCATCAACGCGTTGATGAAAGATGGCAGAATGTTGCGAAGATCTGAAACAGATAGAAATCAATTAGCCAACATTCAAAAAGCGCAAAAAGAAAATATTTCATACACAATGGCTATATGAATGATGAATCTGTACATTCTCTTCATCTCCTACTCATTCACAAAGATCAAACACATTCTCGAGATTACATCTACAAAGCTGCAAGCATCCAGAAGATCATCAACATTAGCTTTGCCTACCATAGAGAGTCATCTTACAGAGAAGCCTTATGTTCTACATCTATCATTGTAAAAGGCTTACTCTTTTGTGCTTACATAGATAAACTTCACTAGTTGGTGTTGTTAGACCAGTTCTACATCACTGATCAAGTGAAACTTCCCATGGAAGAGGAAATTTGATTGTGTGTTCTATCAACGCGTTGATCACAATCTACTGTCATCACTCTAAGTCCTGTTTGTCAGGAAATATTGGCGTAAAGTCCTGTGTGTCGGGTAACCATTGTTAAAGTCCTGTTAGTCAGCCATTTGTTAAGTCTTGTTAGTCAGGGACTGGTGAAAGTCCTGTTAGTCAGGTATTGGCTTAAAGTCATGTGTGTCAGGTAGCATTGGTGAGGTCTCGTGTGTCAGGCAAACTCTGTATAAGCCTTGTGTGTCAGGGCTCAGTTCTAGTAGATGAACTCTCAAGTGTGTCTTAATGAGAGGACGTAGGGAAATTTGGACTGAACCTCTATAAATATCTATGTTCTTCTTTCTGCTTTATAGTTCTTATGAGTGCAGACTATCAACACGTTAACCCCTTGCTGCTACAAGTGTTTTCAACTATGATTTATCAATGTGTTGATATGAGGGATTAAAGGGTTTTGATTGCAAAGCTAAAAGGTTTTAAATATATTTTAAAGCCAATTCACCACCTTCTTGATATATATGGGTCTTCAACTTGGTGATTAACAAGGTTTGGATAGTGACTTAATTGTGAAACATTAAGACTGCGAGGAGTCAATTGGTGACTAAATTATCAGGAAAAGTATTAAGAGAAGGGGATAAAAAATTATTATGTAACTAGGGTTTTATTATCGGATTTTTATAAGTTGAGGGATTCACCTTTATTGCTTGGTTAAATACAAGTAATTAGAGATTTTTTATCAGACTCTTCTTTTCTTTCTTCACACACAGCGTCGGACTTCAGGAGGAAGGGGAGCAGCTTCACCCTCTTCATATCCTCTCACCATTCTTGTCGATTTCAGCCATAGAAGGGAGAGTGGTGATAAATCCGGACTCCCTAGAATGGAAAGAAGCGTCCTTTGCTTCCTAATTTAGGAGAATCAAAGATTTGGGGTTAGAAACACTAACTGTTATTTTGGCCAAGAGAGAAGGAGAGGTATTTGGCGATTTGTTAATGATTCTCTCAACTTTTATGAATGTTTTTACGCTAGATTGAGAAATTGCTTGATTAACTGATAAATTCTCTAATAATGGTCAAGAGGCCGATTTGCATGGTAGAAGTTCTGATGGTGTTTGTCATGGATTACTGTCCTAAATTCAAAAAATGTCAATGATGGATTTAGTGGTGATTTATAACAAATTATGAGGCTTTCCACAGAGGAAAACCATCATGGCCGAATGATTCTTAGTGAGAACTAGATGGTTTACTATCTAAAACTTTCATTAAATGCTATTATATAATTTAGCAAATATTTCTGGTGATAAAAATAGTAACTTGTGAAAGATACGAGTTAGTTAGAATTGTTTATCTTGAGAAACACTTGAAGGCCGAATTGGTGAGTTGAATGGATCTCTGTGGTTGTATAAATTCTTGTATGTAGAATGATTAAATGTTGAAGAATGATATTGTTTCTTGCTGGAATGAGAGTTCCTTCACAATATAAGATACATTCTAGATGATATTCAAAGAGGCCGAATGTTCTACCATTGACAGGAATGTTGATGTGAGAGTTTATTGATGTTATTGATAAACTATCAAAGTGTGTGCTAAATTGTGTGCAAGAACTGTATGTTTGTCTACGTGAACTCTTTGTGGCCGACTTGTAAAAAAGGCTTGACTATAGTGCCTTGATGAAATCTTTAATCTTAAAGTACAAACTTTTATTTAATACTGGGAGGGTGATTAACTGAGTAATGTGTGACACTTTCTTGAAGAGTTGAGGTTGGTAATGAAATTTAGAGGTTTTGGCCTCACCTGTATTAAAGTAGAATGACCATGATTCTAACCCTACTTTATGTACCTTAAAATTGAATGAGGAAGAGTGAGGATTCTTCTACAAAGTAGAATAAATGGCTAGGATAGTAAAGAGTTTAGAATGTTGGAGGATTTCAACCTGTTTGTGCATTCTTACAAGGGAATGTGGTTTAACAGGATAATTCTAAACATTGTGCTTGTTCTGTGAAAATACTGGGAGACTTGATGATATAAATAGTTTTCCTAAAAACATGAGCACAAGTGTAGCTTTTGCGCTTTCAGCCGATGTATCTTTTGATGAAGAAATAGTAGTCTAGTACTAGTACTTTAGATATGGTGTTATCACTTGCGAATTATGATGCTCATAAAGAGTATTATAGAGAATACACATGTACATACTATATTGACTTATTGGTCAATTAAAGAGAAGTTGCAACCAATAGTGTTTTGGTTTGGGCCAAGCAGCCTAGTCATATGAGATGGACAATCCACCCTTTCTTAGGAGAGTAGTGTGAGAATGCACTTATAAATGCTACAATGGGTGTTTTTCTACTTTGTTGTAATAACCGGGATATTTCTACCACTTTTCATGTGACAATAACTGAGATGTGAGTACAACTACTAGGAGGCTATACGAAGAAATTGCTGAAGGAGAAACTATTGGGTGGGAGTTAACACCGGGAGTAAAAGGTGATATAAGAAGGCCAATGCTATAGTTTAGAAGGTCTCCCTTCTTATCAGAGGAAAATCCATTTAGGCCTGCTGGGAAGAGTTGTATTCTCCCCAACAGGGGTGCCACCACCCCTGTAAGTTCCTCGACTCTTTCGATCTTTCATTCCTCATTTTTTATCTTGAAAATTATTAGATGTTTATACTATTCATCATCAAGCACAATAAACTAGTCAAAAATAAAGAATCATGGCACGACAATGCAAAACTAGGCTTAGTGACATCACAAGGTGGTGAGATGGACAATCTGCCCTTTCTCTTCACTTTTCCGTGCTTGTTCTTAGTTCCTATATCATCATTAATACTACTCATGACCGAGACATGCTTACATGGATCAAATAAAGGGTTGACATATACTTCAAATAAGAAGTAAGAATCATGCTCAAATAAAACATTCTCTATCATGCATGCATTTTTCCTACTCTCTTTAACTTTGTCAAGGTCATGTATATCGAACTTCTTTCTAACTTTTTCAGGATCATGTTGGTTAAAAGGACCTAGCATGGCCGAATCATGTGAGTCAAGACAAGGTTTATCATGCTCATGCATCTCAGGTTCCTAAAACATGACACTCACCCTAAGGTCACAATTATCCTTCAAACATGTTCTATCACATATGTCTGGGTTATAAATAAGCCTAGGCCATCCCATTTCATCATTCAAGCATATCATAAGAGAATCATGGATTAAGCTCAAATCCATAACCCAAGCATGCATAGGTTCACATAGAGAAGGGTTATAAATTAGGTCACTCAACCAAGTGAGCTACCTTTCTTTTTGCTCAAGCTTTCGGTCTTTCTTAGGAATGAGGTGGTGAGACTCCAATGGATCTTCCTTCTCAATGCTTGGAAGATTTCTCCCTCCTTCTATGATTGTCCTAGCACACTCTTTAAACACATCAAAGCATTTTCTCCAAAAATAATATAGCCATCCTATGCACAAAGTCTTACCGAAAGTCAATTTTAACATTTTCAAATCAAGTGGGTTAGTAAGGGCATGGATCATGGTTGTGATGAGATGCAATATGTGGCATTCAAGCATGATATAAAAAAAAGACCCTCATAAAACCCAAGAGCATGTGTGTTAGATGACCTAGAATGAAAACTATAAGGCAAATTGTCTCTCTCAATATGTGCATCCAAAACTGAGACATAGGCATGCTTTAACACACATAGATCACTCACATCATTTACAACTGAAATATGCTCAAGAGTCCAATCATAAACATCATCAAACTTGCTAGGCGTAGAACTCAAGGCATTCTCATGTTGCACATCAAACATTGGGTTCCAATATGTCTCACTATAAGTGGATGGTTCAAACTCAAACAAAGGGTTGAAAGCCATCTTAAAGTCATTGTCATGCACATTTGAGACATATGTACTCATGCTCTTCTTCATACTCAACCATGCTTGAAACACAAGGTTTTTCACTCAAGGCATCATGCAATCTCAACTCAACCGAGAGTAGTACATCATTCATCACCAAATCATGCTCATTTTATCTTGACCCTAACATGGCCGAATTGAGAAATTCATCATTTGCATTCAACTTTTTGCCATTTGCATCACATAAAATGTGTTTAAGATGTTCTTTAACATTGGCATTATCAAATATCATCAAAACATATGCACATGCACCGGGGTCATGTACAAGCATAACTTTGCCAAGATTTTCTAACAACCCAAACATGTTCAATGCATCAAATTCTAACAAATGAGCTTGGCTAGGTACATTAATCAAGGAGCATGGCATGTTCAAGGGTCCATCAAATAAAAAATGATAATCAAAAGTGTGCTTCTAAGCTAAAGTAGTCATACAGTTATCATATTTGGTACAAATCAAGTCATGATCACAAAATGTGAATGCATGATCAATAAATGAAGAACTACATTCAGCAAGCTCATGATCAATGCATTCATGCCTCATTGGTCTCATTTCATCTTCACAATGAGAGATTTGAGGGTTTAGAGTAATTCTACCACCAACGCCACCCTCATTCTTTGATTCTTTCTCATGACTGAGGCTAATGGTATCCTCCTCACCAAGTGGTTTGGTGCATTTCAAAGCACTACTGCCACCACCCGTTAGCGGAAGTCGGTGCGGAGTAGGGAGCGGAATGACATTGGACAGGGCCACATTATGATGGGGGATCCATAACCCGATCCCGTAATAACTCAAACTTGCACTTCGAAATGATTGCAGACAAACAAGAATCGCACAGTCACAAATCATAAAGTTGAGCTCCGCTCAACATTAGATACACCAAAAAAGAACCTTTCCCCCACTGCATTGGGTAAGCACTCCCCAAGTAAAGTAAACATACACAGAAGTTATAAATCAATAGAGCACATGAACAAGTCTCAAAATGCTTTCTAAACTACATGTACATATGCATACTATGCCTACAGAGTCCTGTAGACAGTTTACAAGAAAATGTGTCAAAGCCGATGAAGACACCAAAGTAGCGCCCCTTCTCATCCATTTCAGAAGCCCTAGCGCCAAAAGGGTGCCCTTAAGGTGCCACTAAGGTGCGCCCTTTCAAGATGCACTCCTCCTAGCGTACATATGCAGCGCCTTTAACGCACAAGTCTCCGGCGCCCTCCAACAAAGCAGGCGCATGAACTAGCACCCTAAAGATGCATGAGAGTGGCACCTCTCACTTCATGGGTGCATCAACCAGCCCCCTAATGGAGCATGAATGTGGCACCACATGCAATCCTGGTGCATGTACCCACGCCCCTAAGGTGCACCAACCAACGCCTCATGTTAAATGGGTCTGACACTCTCTTTCCAGATGATTTTGAATTCCTATATGAATTCTTTTGGTATTTTCAGACCATTTCCACCCTTCCTTTATAGTTATAGGTACCCAACCCATTAAGGGCTTTTTAGTCTTTTAGTTTTAGTATATATATGAGTGCTAGCCTCATAATTTAGTTGTTCAAGTTCAAGTCTTAAGATATATTTTTGGATATTGCTCTTGTTACATCCATCACGAGATTTCACATTCTGGTGTTGATACGAGAATCCGGGGCCATTTTGCCTAATTTCAATTTCACGGGTCAAATGGGCATTTTAGAAAATTAGAGGAAGAGGAACATTAATTTGGAAGAGAAAGTGGTGCAAATGGAAGAAAGAGATAAATTGGCTATGGTATGATATTATGTATCATTACATGATATTATATGAAATGGAAATATTAAAATATGCTTAGTGGATTACAAATGTCAAAAGAATGTGGTAGAAGAGTTAATATATGTTAAGGAAATGTGTGGTAGTATAATATTATGGAGTGAAAAGGAGTATATGTTTATGATAGGAAATTAGAATGGTATTTAAAATCAAAGGAAAAATGGTGAGGTAGGAAGAAAAGGGAATTAAAATAGGAAATGAAGGAAGAGAAAATATCATTTTAACAATAAACTTCTTCTTTCTTCTTCCTCTCTTTGTCGTCGAAACTCCCTCCTTCTTTCATGGTATTCTTGCTTCATCTTCATCAATCTTCACCATTTCTTCAAGTTTTCTTTAAGAATCAAGAAGGTAAACATCTTTTCATGAAGGATTCATGAAGAAATCAAGTTTAGAAAGTGTTTAAAGTTCATCTCTTTTCTCTTTCTCTAGGGGCTGAATTCGTGAGGTGAAGTTGGGCCAAGTTTCTTCAGCAATTGCTTCAAGAATTGCTTAAGGTAAGCATGATTTGAGGTTAATATGAAGTGGTATTAACCTTTCCTACTAGGTTCCATCATTTTGGTTGATTTAGTAAGCTATGGTTCTTATGGTTCATAATAACAATTGGGGGAAAATTGGAAGTGAAGTTCTAAAGTGTTAATTGGGTGATTATAAATATCTTTTATACTTGGAAGTAGCCTTGAATCATCATGAATGGTCATTTGTTATCATGGCTGATTTTAAGGGTGAAGCAATAGGTTGATTTTCTTTGATGAATTGTGGAGTTGATGTTGAATTAGGCTTGATAATGAGCCCTTAAATTGTTGTTGAGTTTTGAAAGAGAACTCTCCTAGTGTGTTTTCCTATTGAGGCTGAAATTAAGGGATGAAGAATTAAAGTGGTTTTCTTTGTTGAAATGTGAAATTATGTTAAGTGGAAGTTAGAATTGAATTTCTAAGTTCAGAAGAGGATGATTGGAATATTCTTTCTTAATTATCAATGTTGGTCAAAATTAATGGTGGAAGAGTTATGTTGGTATTCATTGTTGAAAGTGTGGATTAGTGATGGATTAAGGATGTTTTGAACTTCTTAAATGTTGGTTGAAGTTTGAAGAAAAACTCTTTTGGTTGATTTTTACAAGAATGGCTGAATTGTGATGTTAGTGTGAAAGTTAGTGTTGTTAGATGTTTGGTGATAAATTTGGGTGAAAATGAGTTAATTTTATGTTAAGGCAAGTATTTGGTAACATTTTGATGGTTGGTCATTTTTTGTGAATTTGGTACGAATTGAACTTTTAGAAAAAGATGAGGATGTTGGTTGATGTTGGGTGAGAAAGGAAGTGGAATTGTGTTTAGTTGATGATAAATGAATGCTCCATAATATTTTGTGTAATTGGTCTAATTTCTACTAAGTTGGCCGAATTATGAGCTTACTTTATATGTTGGATTTTGGGTAAAGGATTAAGGATTCAAGTTCTTTTGTTGTATGATTGTTTAGTGTGATTTATGGTGGCTGGGATTGCGGGAATTCACGGGAATCCTACCGGATTTGCATTATTGGTCAAAGTTGCCTCGGATTGCTACCTGGAGTTTGTATTTGTTAGGTAAGGGTTCAACTTTCTTTATATGCATTATGGGGTTTTGGTATGCATATCACGTTAGTTGAGGCTAGTTCATGGGTCGAGGGTGGGGCTCAGTTACTCCCGGGGCTAGTTACATGGTAAGTGTAATGCTATGCAAGTTTTATGTAAGAGAGAATGAACTGGGCGGTTGATGATATGTTTTGGGGATCGTATGCCCCTCGCTAGTACCATGCATTTTGGCCTCATGTGCGATGCTTAGAGCCGCTGGGGATTGGGATATGTGTTCTCATCCGATGAGACGGCTCAGTATTTGTTCTTGTTTGATGGGATGGGTGGGCAGCTGTTATCATCCGACGAGATGTCTGTATTGCATATCATACCATTTTGCATATCATTATCCATGCTAAATGCCAAAGAACTTTCACGACAAAAGTTATCCTATAGATAATGTTGTATTCATGCCGGTTC
>JBBYHH010536560.1:0-10912 GCA_038382905.1 Daphne laureola
TTCCGTCCGTGTCACAACTGAAGAGATTTAAAAGATAAATGACTAAAGTGTAAATAAGTAGAAAATTGAGGTAATATATTGGAAATATTAAAGAAATAAAACTGAGATTGGAATAAAATAACTGATAAAATAAGAAGTGATTTAACTTAGGAGAATTATTAGTGGGTGACTTGATTTCAAGAATTGAAAACTATAAGGATAAAATGGTAGAAAATGACTGAAATGTAAGAAAAATGAAAGTATTGGCTGTTTTGAACAATTGATAAGAATTGGAGGACTGATTAAATTATTATTTAATATATATATATATATATTAATAATAAGGAGGAAAAGATCAGAAACGGATCAGAAGGGATTCGATCCCAATCTTCATCTTCTTCTTCTGGATTCTTCTCGCGACAGGCAGGCACGAACTGGGCTGGTGCTGCGACGACGTGACGGTGATAGGACAGGCTGGGGCCAAGGCGAATCGATCTTCTTGTTCTTCAGTCTTCATCGACGCTGGACCTTGACTCGAGATTGCAGAGGACGGACGAGGGGCGAAGCCGGACCATGAGCCGGACTGTCGCGGCGACGCCGATGGAGTCGTGGAAGGAGTTAGGCTGGAAGAGGAGGCTCGCCAGCACCGCAGCGCCACGAGGAGAGGGAGGGAGGCGTCGGGTAGTTATGACTCGTGGATCCGGCGCGAAGACAGAGCCGCTTCGGCTTCTCTGATAAGGTCACCAACGACGAAGGAGGTAAACCACTATCTTCTGTCCTTCTACTGAGATTGGATCCTTGGGTATAGCTTCCATGTTGAATTATGAGAAATTGTGATGAAAGTGTAAATAACCGAAATTCACCATTGATGTATTCTCATTGGAATTTCTAAGAGCAAAAGTATTGCTGTAGACAGAGAGGGAATTGATACTGTTGGGATAATTGGCTTGTGAATTGTTAAATGCAGCATGATTAATGGGTGTTTTATCTTGGAATTTCCTTAAAGGCCGAAAAGTGTGTAATGATTTCTGATGGAATTTATTATGAAATAATACTGTAAAATTAGAGAATTGCTACTGATGAAGACTAGGATGGTGTATAAAAGAGACCAGTGAAATTAGTGATATTTTGGTTGTAAGTTTTAAGAATGGTCGAATTAATGTGGGTAATTTATTGAGTTGAAGTTACGATGAAGTAATGAAGGACAATCCATGATGAATTACTGTTGATGGGGTTTAATGATGATAATGATATAACTGTTGAATTTATGTTACATGCATGTGATCACTGAACCACTGGGAATTGCTGGAGGACGAACCACGAAGATATGCTAGATCAAGGAGAAAATACGGAATAAAGGCAAATGAAACTCAGGACTGATGGGCTCTATTGGATAATTTATAAGTATACTACTATTATGATTGGTTGCCAAAATATAAAGATGGAAACTCTATTTGTAAATTATGACTGATGTATGATTACCGTATATAGTACAAGAAGAGTAAATACTGGTTATTCTCCTTATTATTAATGATGGGTTTCTTAGAAGATTACAACTGAGGAATAAAACTGTAAAGCTTAAATGACAACACCGATATTAATAATAGAAGAATACTTGGTATTATGGCACGAGGCAATACCATTAAGAAATATATTGAGGTTGCATGCTCCACAATTGAGAGTAATCTGGATAGCGAGTACTAGACGAGTGACTCGAGAATATGGAGACTAGAAAAAGATACTACCTTATTCCAAACTTACAAAGTATAAAATAATAACTGAATCATTGCTACGTTTTCACATGGAAATAGCACTGCTGGGACATTAATGATTAGAAGTTCGGAAGACTAAACACTGAAAGACTAAACACGGAATTGGGATCACATTGGAAACTGCAATTACAATATGAAATGTCTCTAACAAATGAAACTAAGAACTGAGATTAAACTAACTTGCCGAGTCAGGGTCAATCCTTCAACCTGGCGGAGGCTGCCACCCCCCTGTAAGTCTCTTGAACCCTTCTCTCTTCCATTACTTGCTTTGCAAGTTACTTATAATTGAATTCTTACTTGTTTAAATATATTCTCATGTCCGTCATATAAAACTTGGAAGGAATCTGACTATCATCATGAACTGGAGAGAAGGTCGGGATGGACGCCCGCAACTGTGCAACTGAAGGACTATAACAAAGAAAGACTTGGAAGATCTCGACATTATTTACTTGTATTTTCTTTCTTTCTTTATTTCTTACTTTGGAAGTAAACGCACTCTGAACCTCAGGTCATGTCTAGACTGTTTAGTTATTTCGTGAACTTTATTTTTAAAACATTTTAAGTGGTTTTACGAAAAATCTTGGAAGTTGTGAAGCGTCGTTCACCGGAGTTCACCGTCTGCCGTAGCAGGCAGCTGGAACGGCGGGTTCACATATCTTTAGAAGAAGAGGTTTGTCGAAAACAAAATTTGTAGGACCTTCCCAAGTTTTCATCAAATTTTCCAGGGATGAGAAACGCAGCAGAAACACACCAGATTGTTTGGTCACAGTGGGAGGGATTACCTGCTTCCACCACGCATGAATGAACTTCTCGAGGCTCTCCTTAGTAACCTCAGCCCATACCACCATCGTAACCAGCGTGTGCTTCCACTGGCTAACACCTTCGTCGAGCTCTTCGTCAGTCAACACAACTTCATCGCTGCCTTTCGCAGCTTCATCATATACCATAGTGAACGCCAAAGGCTGTTTGATACATATGCTAGAATCCTCCGACAATCGAGCCTTCACTTTGTGAGCTAGATCATCATAAAGCTCCTGCTCCAGTGAACCTCCACTCCTCAGGGACTTCGGCACAGAAGCAACAACAAAACCTTTTGACAATTGAGGGAAAGGCAACCTCCAATCATCCCTCACTTCTCCCGATCGTGACGGCGGTGGCGAAGATAGATCCAAATCCACCTTTGTTTCCGAGAGAAACTCATCCTCGATGCAAGGAGAGCTCTTTGCAACATTTTGCTTTTGTACCGTCGGCTTGCCTCATCCTTGTGCAGCAGCCCGACGCTTCGCCATGATTGGATTCAAAAAGAGCAGAGCCTGAAAACCCTCAATACCTTAGAAAGAGGCGAGATGTTCTCTCTCTAGAAACTCCTGAAAGCTTCTATCCCTGATTTTTTTTTTTTATGAAAATTTGAATACAACACATGTTCAAAAGTTAAACTATATCATTTTTCTTAGGACGATAGAGCATTTTTAAAGCTAACCGACAAATCATCAATAATTTGTAAAGAATTGGGGTTACGGACAAAAGACAGACAAAAGAGTTGGTTTGGACCGGAAACAATCATAAACTTTGGGGACTAGCTAGTAGTGCAACTTACCGCACTCGAAAAAATCTATAAAACCTCACAGGCAGCTATAAAACCCAGAAGATATTTTCAAGTGGAGTCGGCGGCCTCTGTCTCTTATTTGTTGAGCTTAAACCCTAGTCCATTTCCTCGCCCCCTCACAGCTCTCTGCTGCCTCTCCGTTCTCAGAGGTAGCAATCTCAGATTTTCTTTATTTTAATCACTGTGTTTCTTTTCTGTTTCTGATCAGTTTGCGTTTCGAGCCCAGATTAGATCTTGTTTCGACATCGATCTGTTTGGTATTCGTTTTATTTGGCTGATGATTGACGAAAAGAAGTCTGTTCTTTCGATTTTTAGGTTGTAGATCATGAGAAAGTTTCATTTTAATTGGTTGCTCGTAGCGCCTATTTTCTGATTTGTTTCCTGGTTGGGTTTGATTTTGATTTACCTGTTGTTTTGTTCGTACGCAATGTGCAGTTACGGTAGGAGTCGACATGGCCTTTTTTGGTAAAGTTGGGGGTCTTTTGAGACAGAGCAGTCAGGTTCCAATGTCAGGCATGATGAACTCTGTCCGCTGTATGTCTACGTCGGGCACCAAGCTGTTTGTTGGAGGTAGTGTGTTTTGAATGGTGGATTTGGGCTGTTTTGTGTCTGTAATATGCTGGCTGTTATATGTTTTGTGTTTCTTTATTTATGCTGTTTAGGTCTGTCATGGGGAACAAATGATGACACTCTCAAGGATGCCTTTTCAAATTTTGGTGAAGTGGTCGAAGGTGAGTTTGGAGTGGTCTTGCAGAATCAGCTGTTGGGTATTTTTGTGTGATTTCTTCATGTTTAACTTGGGTTTCAATCAATCGATGACAATATGAAAACTAAGCAAGGTGTCAACTTGTTAATTGAAATTATGGCAACTTGAAGTAACTGTCAAATTGAATTTATTGAAACCCTGGAGTTCCATGTTTTAATTGTGTGGTACAAGCTTTGCTTGTTGCTGTATGTGTGGTTGGTTTTAGCAGCTACCATTTCATTGTGGTTCTCTGTGATTAGGCTTTGGCATGGTTATTAACCTAACCTAATTGGAAAGAAAAGAAACAAGATTTGACATAACTTGTCATGGGAAGAGAAATGATGCATTACATGTGGAGGCTGTCATTTCTGATGTTCATTGTTGTCTTGTACAGTGTGTGGTTACTGCCCTTCACAATTGGTTGTGGTTGCAGTGGACTATGCATCTAATATGATTTTGCATATTCTTTCTGTTAGTGATGACTGTTTCTGATCTGATTCTCACTCATTGTGTTCTGATTGATTACCAGCTAGGGTGATCACTGATAGGGACAGTGGAAGATCTAGGGGCTTTGGCTTTGTGAGCTTCGCCTCTGGGGAGTCTGCCACCAGTGCAGCCCAAGAAATGGATGGCAAGGTGAGAGAGTGGATGTAGAATAACTGATATACGACTCCTTTTGTTGAAAATGGTGAATCTAATCAAATCTGCTTGTTGGGAAATGCAGGATCTTGATGGGAGAAGCATTCGGGTAAATTTTGCTAATGAGAGGCCAGCTGGCCCTCGGTTTGGTGGTGGAGGTGGCTATGGAGGTGGCCAAGGAGGAGGCTTCGGTGGTGGTGGTGGTGGTGGCTGGTGATCGTGCTCCGCACTCCAACCATCTGTCATTGTTGTGCTTGGATGTGCTCCTCGTAGGCTAATAGAGAGCTACTTGATTCTCGATTTCTGTTATGTTTCCAAGTTTGTTGAAATAATAGGATTAATTAGGGCTACTACCTGGTCAAATTTTGCATTTTGTTGGAACAGGTTAGAATTGTGAACGCTGGACATGTGCGTTATGGTGATTCGCACCCTGTTAATTGTGTTTCATACGGTTGCACTAGTTGCAGGGTGTTTGCATTGGCCGGAGCGTTTCGGCTTCGTAGATCTTTTTGGCATGGTGTTGCCTTGGGGAGGGCTTCTTCCTTTTCTTTATTGTACTTCTACCATTTTACATTATCGATCGGCTTAGAAATTATACCATATCAGACGGTATGGTTACTCGATTACAACAAATTTGTAATATGCGGTCGGTTTAGGAATTGGATCCCGTAATGTTGCGTGAGGTTTTTGTTATTGGCCTTGTTTCTGGCAATTGTCATAATGCTAGATTGTTCAGATTCGGTGTACTACATTGGTAATTATCAGTGACATTTTAGGCGTGGTTTCTGTTCTTATTGCAGTTTGACCGAGGATTTATTTTTTTAGAGTAGTCACCAAACTCTCTATCTATTAAATAAACTACATTTTAGTTATTGTTTTACTAGAGTTTCAGTTTAAGAATGTCTCATCAGTGTCCCATTTTAAAACTTTTTAGTCATTTGGTCTTGTGTAAAATTTTTTGTTAAATTTGAGGGATGTTTGAGAAAAATTATAATTTTAGTTATTGACATTTACCTAAAAAAATTAAAAATCTATTTGCATCTTGATTTTTTAATCTAATAGTTTAATTATGGGAAAATTACTATAAACTTAACAATTTTATCAATTTTTTTCAAAATTTACTTAAGCCCACCATGCAACCGGATTACCTTCGGATACTGTTACACCATCATCGGCCGCCGCCGTTCGAATATGACCATGAATGAAAAGAAGTTTTAAAAGATGTGGAACAAATTCTTAAAATGGAATGTTGATGAGATAATCATTAAAGTTTTGAGATCGTAAATGCACTATACCATTTATGTAATTGAGAATTTTGATGTTCCATCGGTTCGATTATGTCCTTTGAGGCGTGCTCATCACGTTGAGCAGCAACAACCTCCTCAGCTTCATCAACAACAGTTGTAGCTATTGCAGCTTCAACTTTTATTCCTCCAGTTGTGCCCTCATGGCACTCTTCTCAATCAACTCTTCCAAAGCGAGATTGTACTCTTCCTCTGATTTCTTTGTCACTACCCATCAAACCCACTATTCATGATGTATGTAGAAAGAAGATATGAGTGGTTACCAAGTTCCTCCTGATCTTCATCAGTACCAGGAACACTTTGTTCCTTCAGGATCTTGCTTATGAGTGAGCAGTAGGGTAGTCTTTATCCATGATGAGATTTGAAGGCTAGCTCCATCTGATCAATGACCTTTCCAGAAAAGTCGATTTCAAAGCCTTCTATTACCTTGTACATCAGGCACAAGTCACCCCGGGGATGACATTCTAAGTTGCTTCTTTTGGCAGTAGGATCCCGGTGATGATCCAATGCAAGACGCGATGAGAAAGTCTTGGAAGAAGAGTTGACTCCAGTTGAAATGACGGATAAGGATAGGTCTCTATAGATAGGCTAAGAATGGAAGCCATAGCCAAACGCTTGGTGCAATCATCATTGGCTTCGTCCTGCTCCAAGTGTGGAGTGCTAATCGTTTCCTCCAAAATGGCCTTGTTTATAATCACCCACTAGCCTTGGACGAAGGACTCCACGTGTGGACTGGGTATGTCTGCCTCATCTACCATCTTGAAGTTCCAGTAGAACTCTTCCACAAGATCAGGATACCATGAACCACAATCAGATATGAAAGGGAGAAGGTTGTGCCGTTCAATCCAGGAGATAACCTCTTTTAAACCTTCCTTCTTAAGCTGCTCTTGAGTCATGCAGCTATGGCGACAAACTTGAGGGGCTTAAAGTTTGGAGTAGAAGAGGTTGCCTTTCCATTGCCCTTTTCAGCCTTTGTGGCCCTCCGCTTCACAGGTGGAGTGGATTGAGCTCTTGCTGGGGCATTCCTTTTGTTGGGTTGGGAGGAGGTGGATACCGTGGTGGTCTTTTTCTCTTTCATCGATGAAGATTTCAGCATCGCTTCTAGAGTAGCAGAATGGCTCCCTGAGCCTTTGCATCTATAGACGTGTGAACAACCTTGGTGGTTCTTGAATCTTCTTCTGAGTCTTCTCTTTCTTGACTTTATTGTGAAAACTCAAATAAATTGTGTATATTCTATTTTGGAATGTCCCTGAAAAATTAGTGTATTTCTCTTTTTAGAAATTTTAATTTAATTATTTATTCAAATACCTCTAACTTTCCATCATTTATTACTCTATTTTTTCATTAAAATTATTTTGGGAGAGGGTGAGTGCTAATGATTGAGATATTTTTGACTAAATTTCCCCCCCCCCCCCTCCATTTATTAATTTAAGTGCCAAAAGAAATGCACCATTTATTTGAGGACGGAGAGAGTATAGTGAAATATAAAAATGGACACCCCCTTTTAAAAATTTAGGAGTCTCCACTGCACTTTATTTATGATAATATTTAAAAAAATCAACGATCATCCTGAAGAAAAATTTCAGGCTTCACCACTGCCTCCAGCCACAATATATTTAGCTTCTGCCGTTGAAAGGGCAAATGAATTTTGCTTTCTTGAAAACCAAGAAACTAGGCAACTCCCTAGAAATTTACATGAACCAATTGTGATTTCTTGTTTACTTTATTTCGAGCGAAATCAACATCAGAAAATACTTGTAAATCAAAATTGGAATCTGTAGAACATCATAAGCCAAGATTAGATGTATAATCTCTTTACGCAATGCAAATGAGATTCTTTAGGATTTGATTGGAAACTTGAACATAAGCCGCACTAAAAAAAATATATAAGGTCTACTTGGTGTAAGATAGAGAAGTGAACCAATCATGCTTTTGTATAGCTTCTGGTCAACTTGTGGAGGAGCTTGATGTTCATCAAGTTTGATTGTTGCACTCATCGGAATTGAGCTAGATTTGCCTGTAACATAGTCAAATCTCTTCAATAAGTCTCTCGTATACTTTGTTTGACTTATGAAAATCCATTCTTTTGATTGTTTGATTTGAAGTCAAATAAAATAGCTCAATTCACCCATCGTACTCATCTCAAACTCTCCCTCCATAACTTGAAAATTTCCTTGCAAATAGATTGATTAGTAGCATAAAAAATTATATCATCAACATAAATATGTACTACAAACATATCGTCCTTGTTAGACGTAATAAATAAGATATTGTCCATCTTTCCTCTTGAAAAACCATGTTCTACAAGAAAGGTGCTCAAACTTTCATACCAAGCTCTAGGAGCTTGTTTCAAACCATAAAGAGCCTTCTTGAATTTGAAAACATGAATTGGAAAGTGTAGATCTTCAAAGTCAAGAGGTTGTTCCACATACACTTCCTTCTTAAGAAACCATTTAAAAATGCATTTTTCACATCCATTTGATAAAGTTCAATGTACATAAGACATGCAAAAGTATAAAGTATCATAATTGCCTCTAGTCTAGCCACTGGAGCAAAGGTCTCATCATAATCAATCTCTTCTTCCTGTGAATAGCCTTTGGCAACTACTCTAGCTTTATTTCTAGTGATAATACCTTGTTCATTAAGTTTATTTCAAAAAACCCATTTACCTCTAAAAATGGAGTGATCTTATGGTTTTGGAACCTGAACCCAAACATCATTCCTTTTAAACTAATTTATCTCTTCTTGCATAGCTAAAATCTAATTTTCATCTTCTAGAGCATCATCAATGATTTCGGTTCAGATTGAGAAAATGCTTGGAATTACATAAATTAAATGAATAACGAGTATGAACACATATATCTATATCACCTAAAATTTTGTCTTTTGAATGACTTGATTTGTATTCTTGATTTGTATTTGAATTTCTATTCACTTGAAAGCTCATGTGATGGTTGAGCAGCTGTTGAGTCTTGCTCTGCACTCCACGCGTTGACTGGATATCGACTATGGTGTACATTCAACGTGTTGAGTGGATGCATATTTTCAAGATTTATTTTTCTCTAGAGCTTTTGTTTGAAGCTCAGGCTCTTTGAACACATCTTGCTTTACAAGATCATCATCCTTCTCTCTGTAAACAAGGTTAGCTTTATAAAAAATAACATGAATAGATTCCTCTACCTTCATGGTTATCTTGTTGAATACCTAAATTACTCTTCATAAAGTAGCCCAAGAAGATGGCTTCATCGTTTTTTACATCAAACTTTCCATGAGCCTTGTTACCAAAATTCAAAACATAACACTTGCATCCAAAAACATAAAAGCAAGCAATGCTTGGTTTCTTACCATTCCATAGTCCATATGTAGTCTTATTGAGTAAAGGTTTAATAGAAACTTAGTTGAGAACATAACATGCGGTATTTGTAGCCTTTGCCCATAAGTAGTTTGGAAGAGAATACTCATTGAGCATAGTTCTCACCATCTCAATGATTGTTCAGTTCTTCCTTTCCATAACTTCATTTTGTTGAGAGATCCTAGCACTTGAAAAATTGTGAGATATACCTAGAGAATCACAGAAGCTACTCATCTTAAAATTATCAAACTCTCCACCGTTATCACTTCTTCTGGCTATTATCTTCATGCCTTTTTCATTTTGCACTCTAGTAGCAAAAGTGACAAACTCTTCATAAGTTTGACTCTTTTTAGTAAGAAAAATAGTTCATGTATACTAGATATAATCATCAATAATTACTAAGCAAAACCTTTTACCTCCCAGACAAGTGGTAGAGATTGGACCGAACAAATCCATGTGAATTTGTTGCAAGGCTTTTGTTATTAACACCACGCGTTGAGTGAGGTATGATGCCCTTGGCTGCTTGCCTTTTACACATCCTTCACATTCTTTGGTCTTGTCATATTTGATCATAGGCAGACCACGTACAAGTTCCTTATTTGATAGCTTGAAATTGTATGCATGCTTGCATACCCTAACCTTCTGTGTCATGTCCAACTATCTTCGTCACTAGAAGCAATTAAGCACTTAACATTGAAAGAAGATAATTCATGTAAATCAACAATATAAATGTTACCTTGTCTTCTGCCAATGAACTTAACCTTATTGTTCTTGTTGTCTATTACATGACACTGACCAGATTTGAAAACAACATTATGGCCATTGTCATATAATTGACTACTGTTGGAGAGGTTGTGTTTTAAACCATCAACCAAGAGAACATTATTGACAGTAGATTGGTTTTCTTTACCTATCTTACCAATACCAATAACCTGTCTTTTTCTGTCATCTAAAAAAAACACTGTACCTCCAACTTTAGGTGTGAATATGATGAACTTGGATTTTATCTCCAGTCATATGTCTAGAGAAACCGCTACCCAAGTATCAAATCTCATTTTTCAACACCTAAACACATTACGCAGAAAACTTAACTTTTGATACCCACCTTTCTTTGGGTCTAGAATAGTTAGCAACAAATTAAATAACCCATACTTGCTTAGCACCAAATTTGAAATCACCACTTCTAAATAAACACTCATTACCATTATGTCCATTTCTCTCACAAATATTACAAGTAATATAAGTGACCTTAGGAACTGGCTTGTGAATACTTGGTATTACCTTTAACAAACCATGTGAAGAATCACGTCTATTAACCAATATCTTTTTAACAGAAGACTGAGCAATACTCTTTTACACAGGTGGATACATGTGCTGAGTGGCATTATAGGATCAAGAAACATAACCCATAGTTCTATCATTGCTAATGTCAAAAATCGGACTAGACAAATATAATTTATAAGCCCGACTCACCCTCAAGTGTAAGGTGTGCAATTGCAGTAGGATGAGTGGGAT
>JBBYHH010536671.1:0-19343 GCA_038382905.1 Daphne laureola
GTGCTGGTGTTACTGCAGAATTTGGAAGAAATGAAAGAGTATTATGGGCTGGTGCTTCTGCTTGAAATGGCTGCAGCTTTGCTGATTGATAAGCTACCAGAGGCTAGGGAGGCGGCAAGAAAGATTGTGGTTTGTGTTCATGGAGCTATTGTTGAAAATGAAGAACTGAAAGAAGAGGCATGGCAGAGTTTCTGCCAGACAAATTTGTCACCCATCCATGCCCAATCCATGACCAAAGTCATATCCTCTCAGTAGAATTGGTTTTAGGAAGTGTCAAGAAGAAGAAGACTATATGAATGCAGCTTGTAACTTGAAATTCCATCCTGTAATGCTGATTTTACATGATTTGGTACACGTAGCTTTCATTGAAATTTTAGTTTCTTTGGTTCCATCATTTTACAGAGTTCAGTTGGCTAACAAGAAATCAACTTACACTATGCAGCAAAATGAAATTTGAACAAAAAATTGTTAAGGTAAAAATAATGTTTCCAAGTCCTGAGTTTCTATGCAGCAGATGGATCTTTAAATCTGTTCTACCAGTGAGCGCAAAGCTGCCTCAACCTCTTCAAATGGCTGCCCAACATAGAGCTTAAGCTGTCCCTTCCTAACAACCACCACCTTCTTGCCATCAGCTTTCATTGCTTCTCTAAGTTGCTGCGAAAAAAATTATACACAATATTAGGTCTAATACACCAAAAATGTGTACAATAAGGGAAGCACCTTTGATTGCACATAAGGGGAATTTTCAGTCCCATGAAAATATTCATACTTGAACTGACAATGGCACAATATCAGTATGGAAATCGTCGAGTTCTTCAAAATAGGACTCGAGCAGATAACAGAAGTTCCTGGCATCACCATGATCCTCAAAAGCCACCATGTATGAAGTTTCGCTTAGCTCCTCAGCTCTTATGGTAAAAAAGCCTTCAGACTTTTCGTCATCAAGAGCTCTATGTGCAAGAATTCCCTGATAGAGATGCATACACCAACAGAGAATTTGGTAAAAGTAAATTTCTTATGGGAATAGCAGATAGAGTTGAAAGTACAGAAAAGAGATGCATTACCATATGCACTTAAAAGCAGCAAGGAACATAATAATGTGAAAGAATCAGTTGCAAAAGAAGTACAGGGTTTTTTCCTCAATGATTATGATTGCATGGCAGAATGATCAGAACAAGCATTGCATATTATTAATCTCCCCATGCCTTATTTTCAAGGTGTGGCAGCATGTTCAGAACCATGTTGACCTCATACATCCATGAAATAACCAGAAGGGAAAGTAGGGTGCACTGTTAAGCGTAATTGATCTATGTTTCCTCTTACCCCTTTTTATCTTTTCACCCATGTTATACGTGGATTACAATCCAAAACGGGTCGTAAGTGCTTAGGTTTTCAAAAAGCTAAACAACTACTTGTTGCATGCTTATTGTCATGAACATGCAAGACTCAGCATAAATTGAGAGGATGTATCTTTTATCCACATACAAGAACATATGGAAGATCCAGCCACCACGTATCAGTTCCGGCGCCTGACTGCTTTTTATTCACCATGTTTCCTGGAAGTTTAGCTCCGATTTTTCTGCTTTCTGATTGGCTATTTCTACTTGGTACATTCGTACTGGAACTGGAGCTACCTTCAAGCTTTTCTGGTGTCACCAGTGAACCTGGGGCTATGGGCTTTTTATTCCACTTTCTTTCTTGATTCTGTAACTTCAATTGAGGACCTGCTTCAGTTAGCACACATATAGTAACACCAAAGACTCAAAAGAGTAACCTTGTCAGCTTACCTTCAACATCAAACCACAAAAGCATTATCCACTCCTACTCAGTTGCCTGACTATTTCTTTCTTGTCTAATCTTATCACCCCACAAAACATCTAACATTCACCATCTTCAGACTACTATTTATTTTCAGTTTTTTTTTTTTTTTAATATCAACATCAGGGCACATAACCATTTTATGTTGTTTCACGTTATTACCATTAAGAAAGACAATAGTACGACTAAATCATCCTGAACATTCTGACATGATAGTGGTAATTTTGTATGAAAAACCTAAAACATGTCTAAACAATGCACAAGTTAGAAGCAAATTTTGATCAACTTGATAACGTGAAACCCAATCTAATTTATCATGTTTTAGTCTTTCCTCCTCTACTTGAAGATACTTAAAAAAATACTCCATAAGCTACTTTAGAAAGAATAATAGATCTGACAGAAATTCTATAAATAACCAAAAAGCGACAAAACTTATGAGACAAAAAGGAATGGGAAATGTGACAAAAATTAGTGGACAGGGTAGTATCTCTTTTACTACTCCTAGAATCTACAAGTTTTTCCAACATATCATATGAGTGGCAGATGAAATAAGATGAAAACACGAAAATCCATATCTGAAGAGAAACTGATAGATAAAAAAGTTATCCATTAACAATCAAACAGGCAATACTAATAGTTCCGAGGTGGTACCATGTTCAGTAGTACCATTGGCAGCTCCAAGATCATTCTGTGTCTTTTTGCCCTTCTCCCCAGTCCCTTGCAAGGAATCTTGATTCTCAGCCGGTTTCAAAACCTTGCGAAAACTATTCCTACTTTTCGGTGCACTCTGCTTCATACCAGGAAACCCTTTGACTTCTTCTCTTGTCTTTCTGCCATGGCCTTTAAACTTTAACTTCTTCTTGAACAGCAATGGTTGATTCACTTCTGTTGCCTCATTTTCAATCTTCAACTTTGAATTGGTGCTCTTCTCTACATTATTCAATGTTTCACCTATCTCCTTCTCAATATCCATTCTCACCCTAGAATTTGGACTTTCTTCAGAAACGTCTCCATCCTCATCATCATTTTTCAGCTCATTTTGCTCAGATTTGCGAGCCTCCCTTGCCATGTTTCTGATTTCTTCAATTTTCTTTTCCAGTTCAGGCTCATCCCAATAGAGCACATCACTTGAATCAGTAATAACAGCTTTATCATTCTTATCTAACAAATAGTATTTTCCTCTTCCTATTTCCTTATTGCTATTCCTATTCAGACTATTAGAGCCGCCAGTGACTTGCTCAGGGTTTCCATTACCGGAGAACAGAACAACAAAAACTTTCTGAAGCACAAAAACCACAACAACAAAAAACCCATATCTCAAAACAGTTGTGGGAGATAGCTTACCAAGACTTCTCCTTTCTTCTACGGAAACAATCCCGGGTTCAGAGACTTGCAATTCTTGAAGACTACTACTAGCTTCTTCGTTCACCTTCTCTTCAACAGGTTGTGGCTCCTGAACCTGAACAGGGGGTTCAATTGGGATAATGGGTGTGGAGGAGGGACAGTAGGGTTTATGAAGGGTTTTAAGAATTTTGCGGCGTAAATAGTTCTTTCGCTGCTTTACGGGTAATGAAGAAAGTCCAGACTCGGAGCGAATTGCAAATGGTGGAATTAGAGGCTTTGGAAATGTTTTCGGGGCCAAGGAGAGTGAGGTTCTGTGCGAAGCCGCCATTGGCAGGTTCTCCAACCCAAACCCCACCCATCACTCCATCACCTACATAAAGTTCACAACTTTTTATTTTTGATAAATAAAAATTACAGCTTTTTTTAGCAAATTAGAAAAATGGAAACAAGAAAAGTAAAAAGTGGAAAAGAAATGAAAAAGAAAAAGAACCCAGAAAGATTAATAAAAAATGCAAAAACAAAATTATGGAGTTAAGACAAAAGAAGTATACTTGGCTAACTCAGTCATGGTTTTTGGTGTTTGCTTTGTTTGTGGTTGTGTCACGCTCCACACCAACTCAAAACCCTCAGCCGACCCCAAAAACAGAACATTTATCGACCCGATAAACAGAAACAAACAATTTAGGAAAACAACCCTAATATCCTCCCGCGACCATCACCATTCCACACATATCATTTAAACACAGCCTCCAAGAGCTCAGTTTCAATGGCTGCTTCCTCAGGTTCCTCCCTCCCTATCCGTGCTCCTTTAACACTTGATACTGATTCTGACTATGAGTCTAGTGGGTTTGAGTCTGAGGATGTCTTTGAGAGCGGTGATGAGTTTGAGACTGCCTCTGAGCAGCAGTTTGTTGCAGACCCTGATGAGGAAAGTAATGATTTTGGTGAAAGGAACATAATTTCTAGGCCTTTTGTGGTTGAACCTGATGATACTAGTGTAGAGGGTTCGAGCTTGGATGGGGAAGATGGTGCTTTTGTTGGTTCAGACTCGGTTATGCCTATTGCTCCGTTATCAGTGGAGGAGGATGAGTTTGATGAAGCAATGGAGAATGAAATGGAAGAAGGTGGATTTTCTGGTGTGGCTAAGGTACTTGATGAGGGTTCGGAAGTTCAAGCTGCCAGTGAAGATGATGGTCCGTTTGGTGTTTCAATCGTGAACCAAGAAGGGTTCTTAAATGAAGAACCTGAATTGGAGAACTTTGAGCCAGCCATTGAAAGAAACTCTGAAGCTGGAACAGAAGCAGGAAAGTTCACAGATAAAGATGTTGCTGATGAAAGCATGGGAGGTTCAGAAGATGTGGAGGGAGGAAACAAACTGTTGTCGCATAAAGATGTTCTAGAGTTGATATTTGGAGGTTTGGAGAAGATGGAAATAATCAATGATGAGGAGCAAGAGCCAGACTCACCTTCTTATCTGAAAGTGAACTCAGATGAAGACATGGTTTCACCGATGGAGGGTAGAGGAGAGAAAATGATCGGTCATGCTGCGTTCGATGCCCTCTTACGAGCAGCAACTGGTGTTGAACCGGATGGTAGTGACCTTACACCAACCTTAAGTAATGCTTCTAGAGTATTCTCTCTCGAACAGTCCAATCGTTCAGACTCATCGTTCTCTTCTTCAGGGTTTCCTTCACCATCAAATTTGGGTGATGTCAAACCGAAGCGCTATTTGAGTGATGAGGAAAAAGTAAAGCTTGACAGGATGCAACATTTAAGGGTGAAGTTCTTAAGACTTGTGCATAGGTTGGGTTGTTCTGCTAATGACTCTGTCGTTGCACGGTTGCTGTACAAGTTGGAAGCTACATCAAGAAGCTATTTGAGTGAAGAACTGAGTGTTGCATCTGCCAAGAAAGCTGCTCTTCAGCTAGAAGCAGAGGGAAAAGAAGATGATTTAGATTTCAACTTGAATATTCTGGTTCTTGGAAAGACTGGAGTAGGTAAGAGTGCAACCATTAACTCTCTTTTCTGCGAGGAAAGAGTGAAAACCGGCCCATTCGACGCTTCAACAACTGCTGTGAAAGTGCTTCATGGGACAATAAATGGATTCAAGATCAGAATCATTGATACACCCGGTCTCAGATCTTATCCCATGGAAGAGCCCACCAACCGCAAAATCCTAGCTTCAGTTAAGAAGTTCATGCGGAAGTTCCCACCAGATGTTGTACTCTATGTCGATCGTCTAGACATAAATACTAAAGATCTTAGTGATTTGCCATTGTTGAAGTCCATCACTAAATCTCTCGGTTCATCATTATGGGGGAAGACCGTTGTCACTCTCACCCATGGTAGCTCGGATGGACTATCAGGGTTGCCTCTAAATTATGAGGTCTATGTAGCACAACGGTCCCGTATGGTTCAACAAACAATCAGCAAAGCAGTTGGTAATATTCTTGTTATGAATCCAGATATGATGCATCCAGTATGTCTTGTTGAGAACCATGCAGCATTTCAGAAAGATAAAGTAGGAGACAGACTGCTTCCTAATGGTCAAAGTTGGAGGCCACAGTTACTGCTTCTTTGTTACTCTCTAAAGATCTTATCTGAAGCCAGCTCTCTTTCGAAACATGAAGATTCTTATGATTATCAAAAACTGCTGAGATTCAGACAACGTTCTCTTCCTCTATCCAACCAGTTGTCCACCCTCTTCCAGTCTCGCCCTCATCCGAGTTCCTCTGCTGATAATAAAGGTGGGATCTTTGATGCTCAAGATTTGGATTTGGACGGTGTGGATGATGATGAGTATGATCAGCTTCCACCATTCAAGCCTCTGACGAGATCACAGGTTTCCAGGCTCAGTAAGGAGCAGAGAAAAGCTTACTTCGAGGAGTATGATTACCGCGTGAAGCTGCTCGAGAAGAAACAGTTGCGAGAGGAGATTAAAAGATCAAGGGAGCTGAAGAAGAAGAAGGGTAATGAAGTTGATGAGGAAAATGATGACATAGTTCCAGCAAGCATACCAGTTCCTTTACCTGATTTGGTGCTCCCACCTTCCTTTGATGGTGCCAACCCTGTGTATAGATACCGGTCTCTAGAGCCCACCTCCTCCGTGTTCCTTACAAGGCCGGTTCTTGAGTCACATGGCTGGGATCACGATCCCGGGTATGATGGCGTTAGCGTGGAGAGTAATCTAGCTGTAGGAGGAGGTCATTTTCCATGTGCATTCGCTATGCAGATCAGGAAAGATAAAGAAGAGTTTGACATCCACCTCAACTCCTCAGTCTGTGCAGAACACGGGGCTTCAGCATCATCCATGGCTGGACTTGAGATCCAGACTATAAGGAAGCAACTGGCTTACGTTCTTCGGGGCGAAACGAAACTGAAAAACTTCAACATGAATGAAACAGCTGCTGGTGTAATGGTCACTCTTCTAGGTGAGACTGTGGCCACTGGACTTAAGATAGAAGATCAGATTGTTATAGGGAAGCGTCTGGTTTTAGGTGGGAGCGGTGGAACCGTGCATTCGCAAGGTGATGCAGCTTTCGGGGCCAACATGGAAATCCGAATGAAAGATTGTGAGTTTCCATTAGAGCAGGATGATCAAACTTCATCTTCATTTGGAGTGTCTGTGACCAAGTGGAGAGGTGACCTCAATGTGATGGCGAATCTTCAATCAGAGTTCTGTGTTGGACGTGGTTCTAAGATGTCTGTGAATGCTGGGATGAACAACCGTGGAAATGGGAAGATCAGTTTCAGAATAAGCTGTTCAGATCATCTGGAGTTGGCTCTTGGTGCTCTTATTCCGACAGCCATCTCCATCTTCAGGAACATCTGTTTCAGCTCTGCTGCTAAGGCTAAACACTGAAACCACTCCTCTGGGAAAAGCCAATTTTTGTTTTGAACATACCAACTTTGTTCATATTTGATATATGCAGACATGTGTGGTGAAGTGATTTTGAACTGCCTTACATTGTAATATGGGTAGCTAAATCATCCAAATAAAAATAAAGAAAACCACAACTATGGCACAAACATCCAATCCAATCCTTGTGAAACATGTTTTCTACATGTATAATACTATACTTAGTATCTCATTCAAGAAACAAGAATTCCACCAACCCCAAAACCAGATTGGCTAGTTTAGTATTATTGATGATTCTTCTGTTTATCAAAAGCCTTGAGATAGGGCACGTTGGAAAATAGTTATTTCAATTAGTTGTAATGTTTTAGATAATTTTTTAATAATTGAGATCAAAATATCTTTAATTAATTTTAAAAAATTATTATTGATAATTTTTTTAAAATATGAATAACTATTTTAAAAAAATATTATTGTCAAACACACATAATAATAATGTTCAAATAGAAATTATTGAGAAAAAAAACTAAATGTAATTACTCTGCGGAGTAGTTCGCATTTTTCTGACACCATCACACGTCAAGTTGCAAATTTCACCATTTGTTGGTTGTCTTTATTTGGGAGAAAGAGTGATCTTATTGATAAATTTTCAAAAAAAAATTGCATTTTGTCATCAATTTTATTTATTTATTATTATCAAATAATCTCTTAAACTATCTTAATTCGTGCACTTTAATCCATAAATTATAAAACGTATCAACTCAGTCCTGAATTATGTAAATTTAAACATTCTAGTCTTTTAACTCGATAACTCGTTCAATGAGACTCTAACATTGTTAGTTTTTTTTTACAGATGAATGATCTATTTGTAAAAATTTAAACCATTAGATTGCAAATATTTAAGTTCAAAACTTCAAGTAGCTATAGTGACTGTTCATCTGTTCAACCCGACTCACCCACCTAAAAAACCTAATAAAACGATATTTTTATTAGATCTGATAAGTTTAGGGACTTTGAGAATAGATTAGAGAAAGTTAGGATCACGATAGACATTTTCCCTAAGATCAACTAACATTGATACGGTCAAAGGAGTAAAGTGTCTAATAGTGCATAGTTATGGGACTGAATTGACACGCTTTATAATTAAGGAACCAAATAAAGCGAGTCAACATAATTCAGGAAACTATCTAATAATAAAAACTTTTTTTCCAAAATAAAAATATCATCAATATTTTATTAAAGGGATAGATTTGTTATTTAATATTTACCTTGTCTATTATGACAGTAAGATACGCTTATGTGGTGTTTATATGGCATTCCAAATTGCCAATGATGATTAGATGAATGTTGTCGTATATTTTTTTATGACTAATGTAAAGTTTGTAATTCTAACAATTTAACACTTTCAGACTATAACAGTTCTGA
The DNA here is from genome assembly GCA_038382905.1 of Daphne laureola. Taxonomy (NCBI): domain Eukaryota; kingdom Viridiplantae; phylum Streptophyta; class Magnoliopsida; order Malvales; family Thymelaeaceae; genus Daphne; species Daphne laureola. The sequence goes on from JBBYHH010536671.1 coordinate 8,444, forward strand.
TGAAGAGTCACTCACTTTTGACAGTTATATGATTCTAAAAGATGATCTAGAATTGGGTCAATCACGTTTATTAGAAGTGCACAATAGGGTGGTTGTACCAGCTGCCAAAACTCTTGTTAGTAGATCGTGAGTGGGTCTGTCGTCCTCTCATTATAGTCCTCCTAAAATCAATAGCATTTCGTCGGAATACATCTTGTCTTTTCACCTTAGTAGTCCTACTAAGATTTTTGGTCCGTTACTTTCGTATTTTTTAATATCACAATTGAATTCGACTACCCAAATCGATCCTATTAACAACGGGCAAACGACTTGAACTTTAGATTTCTATTAATTTAACCCCTCCCTCCCACCATTGGCATTTGGCACAGTCCTAACCCCAACACTTCGCCGCGCGAACAACAACATATCCTTCTCTCTCTCTCTCTTATGTCATGTAAGAGTTGTTGAGCCTCCTCGCTCCGACTTGTGCCTAACATCAAGGATAGTTGATGGCTATGGCTCTCTTGTTTGCTGATTGACTGCTTAGGTGGTGCTTTGCCTCTCCCACGCGCTTTGCATTATAGGAGGCGAGCCAAAGGTGGTGAGAATGGATTCAACTTGTTGATTAACAATCGATTTCATGGTAGTTGAAAAATGTAAAAGTAGTGATTGGCGGTGGTTCATAAAGGGAAAGGCATGCTAAGGTAGGGCACGCGGTGGCTGCATATTCATTTGTGGTGCTCGGCAAATTAGTAGTTAGTGGCGAAGCCAATATTTGAAACGTGGGGTGGCGGTAATGATTGTAAAAAACAATGCTTACCCAAAACAAAAATTAAACGTTGAGTTTTTTTTTTCTTTTTCAATTTAAACTAATTTTAAATATGTAATAAATTAGAAATTTAAATTTAAATTAACATAAATTAAAAATATAATTAATTCCCAAACTAACCTAAATATACATTATATATTTTAACATCTTCAAAAAAATTGAGATGACAGGTACCACCTTTATCCCCACATGACTCCAGCACTGGTAGTAGTGGCGTATGCAATAGGGAGAAGGAAGAGGTGGGAAGAGATGATGTTCTGAATAAATTCTGAAATTGAAGGGGTAAATTGATTGTTAGAGGTACTAAACATCAAAATATGAGAGCAGTTTGTTATATTTACCCTAACAGTTTTTATTAACTTTATTAAGCCATGAACACCGTAGAGATTTTTAAAGCAGTTTTTTTTCTTCTTTCCTTTCTCCTTTTGGTATACCGCGAAAGTTCAATGTACAAAGAAAGCCCCAAACGAGAACCGAACCAGTTAAACAGACAGACAGACAGACAGACAGACAGAGGCTTCAGCTTTCCCTGATTCCATCGTGCCTTCAATTCCCAGTTCCATACTTTGATTTGATCCTTTAGAACCAGCCGCTCGCTGCTTTGCCTTCCGCTTATCTCTTCTCCTCCTCCTCCTCTCTCCTGCCCTCTCTAAGTTTTAAACCATCGATTCGATTCGATTCGATTCGATTCATAATCTCCTTCTCTTCTGTTGCTTGCTGTACCTTCTTTCATCCTTCTTCCGTGTCTTTGCTTCTAATGCTTCACCGCCGAATCCCTTGCGAATGTTGCTGAAATTATGGTTTCCCGCTCCCTAGGGTTTACAAAACAGCCAATGGGTGCCCTAGCCCTCAATCGGAAGCGGCGAGATGATTCCTTCGGATGGGAAGGCCGAGCCGGTTTAAACACCTCCCCGGAGGCTCCGGCTTCCAAGAAACCCAGGTTGTCTATCATGCGCCACAGCCCTGAGAGATTGAATGTCCCATCTACTAATGCTACGGTTTCAAGGATTTCTCGCTACCCGAAGGCGAAACCCCCGTTGCCGAGAGATGTTCATGCTCCGTGTGGGAATACGAGATTCGGCATTCACGCGTCACGTCTTTCCCATGAATCGAGACCGCGTACGAGGGTTGTGGAGGATGAGGAGATGTCTCCTGTAAGTACTTCTACAATGGAGAATTCGTTTGTTCGGAGGTATGAAGATGCGAGGAGGGTTGTTGATGTTTTGAGATATAGGAAGAAGGAGAAGGAGGTAATGATGGTGGTGGAGGAGGAGGAGGACACTGAACCACGAAAGGAAATGAAATCTGATGACTCCATTATGGAGGATGTTTTGGCCATTGAAGATAATCAAGGTGGGAAGATTGTGGAAGACAGGAATTTGCAGGCATCTTCGTCTTCAGTGGTCACTGAATTGAATAATGGGAATTTCGCAGTCGTTACAGCAGAGAAACAAATTCCCAAGTTAGAACAGGTAATGCATGGGGCAAGTCGTGAAGTTTACAAGAAGTTGCTGGAACAGGTAGAGAAGAGGGGAACTCCCAAATTAGAACAGTTGCGCTTTGAGATCGAATTGGAAGAGAGGCGTTTGGACTCGATCCGTGCCTTGCGACCTCTACAGAAAGTGGAAGAGAAACCCATTGAGGTATTTCTGCTACTATATGTCGTGAATTGTTACTTTCTGCTGGAAGCATCTGTATTGATTAGCTCATTTACCGCTTAAAGCATGATACATGAGATTCCTTTTAAGAATAGTAGAAGAATAGCGTTCTGTATAAATTTATGAAGAAGCAAACTGTATAATGTTTCTTGCTTAGGAGGTTCCTTGGGATCCCTTCATCCCTCTGTCAGAGGAAGATGAGATTGAAGTTGACCGTGCTCTCTCAGCCAATAGGTATGTTTTTGTATCAAAAGCCTGTTGGATAATTGATGGACTGCTTTATTTGTTCTGAAATACTTTCCTCTTTTTTCCTTGCAGGAGGAAGGTCCTTGTCACCCATGAAAGCTCAAATATTGAAATTACAGGGCAAATTCTCCAGTGTCTAAGACCAGGGGCCTGGTTGAATGATGAGGTAAACTTGTTTTCATGGCTGTTCTCAGCACATTTTCTTGTTGCAATAAATCCAGCATAGATCTCGTTTGTTTAACACTTTAACTGCGTGTGTGGCGCTATGCCCTTCTGTAGGTTATCAATCTGTATCTTGAATTACTGAAAGAGAGAGAAAAAAGAGAGCCAAAGAAGTTTATGAAATGCCATTTCTTCAACACATTCTTCTACAAGAAGGTATGTACTAAAAGTTTTCTGGTCAGAAGTTCTAGTATATCATATCATGCCTGAGAAATTCATGTTTTTATCGCGCTAATATTTTGAACTTAATTTTCAATGAACACTTCTCAAAAAAATTTAATACCAACACGTGTCTGTCAACCTAAAGTTCATGGCCTTGGACCCTTGTTAGTATGCTAAAGAAGATGCATTAAACAGTATATTTCTACTTCAAGAAGATAACTTAGTTGTCTTGACCAGTAGAACTGGTGCCAATTTTAATTTCTAAGTTTTTAGAGTAAAACATCTGAGCCAGAGAATGGCGGACAGGTAGGGCTCTGGGTGAAGACAAATCCCCAATCCAGGGGGGCATTGAAGCTTATGAAGACCCATTCGGAAAAGGCCCTATACATGGCTTCCTTCAAACATAGAATTCTCATATTTTTTGAAGCAGACCCATTGTGGTTTGTAAAAAAATCGGGATATGTTTCTTGCATGTATTAGCTGTCATGCTGTAATTTTGTATTCAATTCCGGAGAATCCTGTGCAGTTTCTGACATGAGCATGCAAAGAAATACCTTGGACTTATTCAATAGAGGAGAAAATGGGGTAGTTTGGGTGCAAATAGGGATGGAGTTATTGTCTGCATGTACTGGGATGGAGTTATTGTCTGCATGTACTTCCATCCTTTTTATTTGTTATTTAGACTTATCTATGTAAGTTAAATATGTAGTTATTGTGCTCATAGTTGCTTTATATCTGCCATTACTGTATCAGCTAATAAGCGGAGGGACCAGCTATAATTATAAAGCTGTAAAAAGATGGACTTCTGAAAGGAAGCTGGGTTATTTTCTCATTGAATGTGATAAGGTAAGTTTGTTTCTGACATTCCCAAAATGACAGCTTTCACATGTTTGAGCATGTGTTTATGAAGCAATCTTGCTACTTCCTCAGATATTTGTCCCAATACACAAGGAGGTACATTGGTGTCTGGCTGTTATCAATAAAAAGGATAAGAAATTTCAATATCTTGACTCATTAAAGGGAGTTGATCGTAAAGTTCTCAATGCCCTGGTATGTGGCTGAATCTTATGATTTTTTTAATACTGGCATTTTTTGTTGTTAATGGAAAGCTTATTTTCATTGCATATTTGATTTTTATAGACTCTCCGCTCTATCAGACTGTGTAAAATGAGAGGAGATAAAACCAAGAGTAGAAGAGAAATGGACTTTATTAAAGTGGCTTGTTTAGAAGTATTAAAGGCTAGTTATTGCTATATGCAGGCACGATACTATGTTGAAGAGGTGAAGGACAAGAGTAAAAAGGACGTTGATATAAGTAACTGGGATATAGAATATGTTGAAGACCTCCCTGAACAAGAGAACGGGTAGGATCCTTGATACTCCTAGCTTTCTTGTTCTTTTAAGTTCTTTTGTATCTACCTTGGCCTTTTTCACCATTTTTTTCGTTTAGTATCAATGAATCTTTATATTCCCCCCACCCCCTCTCTCGCAAAAATGGTGAATTCTTTTGCACATTTCAGGGAGTTGCCTTTTTTCAGCTGAATCCATTTAAAGATCTTGTTTAATTTAAATGTGTGAAAATATGTGGAGAGAGTGTATAGTTACGGGTTATATATGTTGCTGAATTAAAATGTGTCCAGTGCTGTCAATTATAACGTGTCATGGCTGTTTTCTTGGTGTAGCTCATGCAGCTTTTGACTAAGGCTTACCGTGTACGTTATTTTTCCTAGCAGTAGTTGATAGGTTTTTGTTTCCTTGATTCGGAAGCTCCTATGTTTTCTGATTAAATTTTTAGGAACTTGTCATCTTTATTTCTAGTACTCCCTCCGTCCCATGATAATTGTAGGTTTTGCTATTTTGGGTTGTCCGAAATTAATTGCAGAATTTTTTGAGGAAACTTTCTCCGACCACTTTTACCACCTTACTCCATTTTTCCTTTTTGAGGCCCACTATGCTTGTTTTTTTCCCTTCTGTTGGGTAATGCGCGTGCACACATACGACACACACACAAACACTTCCTATCACTTTATTCTCTGTGCCCCGTTCAAACTGTACAATCATCATTACGGGACAAAGGAAGTATAAAATACTCTCTCAGAATCCTTGAAGAGGAAATAAAGAGTGATCATGGTAAGGAGGTATGCTGCATTTTGTCTCCCAAGTACTCTGATTGGACAAGTTCAAGTAGGGGTTGTGTTTCAGAAATTTCTCATTGACGTTGATGTGTTTTTAAATCTGTAGTTTTACTTGTACTTGTAGATCATTTCATTCCACTTATGATATTTAACCATAGCAAGGAGTTGTCTCTGAAAGCGCACCTTTCATTTCAGGTTTGATTGTGGGGTTTTCATGCTGAAATATATCGACTTTTACAGCAGAGGCCTAGGACTCTGTTTTAATCAGGTAAGATTTTAAGAAGCTTCATTCCAAATTCCAGATTCTCATTGAATACTTTTTACGGGGTGTTATAGCATTAGTGGCTCTAGTTTTCCTTAAACTATGCCTGATGTTGCTTACTCATTCTAGAACTATTGATTGTTGCATTCATCCTTTAACTACATAAATTGTTACTTAGTTGCCCTGACATGTAAGTGAGGCCTAGTGATGGATGGGTGAACCCTTCATGGCAGTTAAGAAGTGTCACTTCCTTATCCTAGAACTATATTAATTGTCACATTTACTTATACAACATTTAAATTAAATTAACTTTTTTTCCTTGACATAAAAAATTAAATTATTTTGTGCAAATGATAAATGAATGTATCTGATTTTCAAATATATATATATTTCTTTCTGTTTTTTAACAAATTATTCCTCATGAGAAGTTGAGACAAGCACAACTATTAAAATCAAATGTCACAATTTTTGTGGAACGGAGAGTATTTACTTATCCTTTAACTATCAATTTATGTTTATCATTGACGCTTCATCTAAGATATGATGATGAGTGAAAAACACTTCAAATAATTGAAGTATGAATGTTGAAATTATCAATAGTTCTAGGACGAGTAAACAACAACAGTAATAGTTTAAGGATACTTGGTGCCACTAACCCAATTAGTTTGGAATGTCAACGTCTACTGTTGTAATATTTTTAGGATCGGTGTTTAAGGAAATAATTTTTAGGATCGGGGTGTTAAGTGCTTATTCTTTGTAATCTTTTTGGAAACTACTTTGTAATATTTTAGGATCCGGGTTTTAAGTGCTTAAATATTCAAGTTAATGTTGTGATCATTTGGTCCTCGTTAACATCATATATTTTTTTTATAAGACCTCGATAACATCATCTTAATTCCATTGCATTGAGAACATTTATTCTCATGTGCCATTCTCTATTGAGGTTGCTAGGAGGAAATAATTTTGAAAGAAGAGTAATATTCTAAAAAAGGATTTCTCTGTCCTGCTGTTCGTCTCCTTTCAAGCCTCTAGATGCATACCTATTACCCTTAAGAGGATGCTATGATTTAAAACTTTCAAGAGGAGTTTTTATCATCTTAGTGTTATTGATTAGAGTTTGAGGAGTTTTTATCTCATGGAACTTTCAGTAGTTTCAAGCATTGCCTTCGCCTATTTAACATATCATACTTGTAGGAGTACATGCCCTATTTTCGGTTGAGGACAGCAAAGGAAATTTTAAGATTGAGAGCAGATTGATTCTGTATTGGGTCTCCCGTTGTTCTACCATGTCTTGAAGGTCTTGAGACAACCAGTTCTGTTGACCGACTCATGATTCATGAATGGTCCGTCAGTAAAGCTGCATGCAAATATTCAATTCAAATCATATTATGGGCCTCAATATGATAGGTGATTTGTGCCAAAGTCTCAGACATGGTGTTACAGTTTGCGCTAGCAGTGTTCCCTGCTGAGAGTATGATCGAGGAATCAGAAGAGGTTGGAGATTTTGTTTATATGATATGTAGTTAGGGTTATTCTTTGTGATCTATCAACAAGTTTTGCTAGCTGTTTCTCCCCATCTTCTTTCGTTCATCTAATTGAAGCCTGAGGCATTAACTGTATCAGTGCAATGGCGTGTATTCATCACTCTGATTAAATATTTTGCTTAGAGGAATTTTGCCCTGTTTGTGACTAGGGATCGATGCTTTGAATGGAAAAGCTGCCTGCCTCTGACAAGAAACATCAAATTTTCCATTTATCATCTTTTGTTTGTTTTACCGTACAAGCTATACGTAAACTCACAATTCAAGTAAACTTTAACGCTCTGTTCGCAAAAGCTAAGTTAAGAGGAAATCATGAGTTTACAAAGCAAATAAGTAATGGGGAAATCACACAGCACCCCCTAACATTAAGTAATCTAACTTTGAAACCTTAAAATATTTTATATTGCTCTAATTCGTCCCCCACGTGACTTCCACCACCATGTCTAGCCAATGCCGTCGTCGGCTGCGCCGTCTTCCTCAGGCGTGTCGCCTTCCTCGGACGTATCCCCTCCCTCTACTCCTTTTGCACCACCTTAACCCACCCCATGTTCCTCCTTCTTGTTGTCGTCGATGAACCAGTGGACCGGCTTGGAACTGTGGGTGGTGAAGGCCGGGAAACAACCGAATCGGTGGGCGTAATCGTCCCATGTGTGTTTGAAGGAAACAACAATGGCTTGATTGATCAAAGCTCGAGTAGAAGATTCTCCGATGTGGGCATCTCTTCTCGCCGGAGGTAGAAGAAGAAGAAGAAGGAAAAGGAGAAGACTGTGAAGCAGGAGACGGAAGCCATGGCTAAAGCGGTTCCCAGTCGGGTTGTTCGACCCGGATCTGTTAATCGGCCGTCTCCGCTTCTCTTCTTTGAGAAGCGATTCTTGGGCTTTTTGGTCGCCGTCACCGGCGGCGGCGATGATGGAAGATAAGCTCTGAATAGAAGACCGGATCGTCGGCGACGAACGGAGGAGCGATGAGTGTGTTCTCGTGAGCTTCGCCTGGCTCTTCTGAACCTCCGCGATTAAAATTACAGTTTTTTTGTCGGAAAAAGTCACCGGCGGCGGCGCTGTGTGGTTTACTGAACCGTCCTGTACCGGGAGATTGTTATGAAGATGAACCTCGTCCCACGACCTTAACCCACCCCATCCTTTGCAATTCAACCGCCCCTCCCTTTCCCCTTCCCCTTCCTCGGACGCCGCCATTGTTGCGTTTCCAGCCTTTGCACCACAAATCCATTCACCATCTTCTTCCCTCCATTTTGCGTTGCACTATAACAGGGGCAAAGAGAGGCAGTGCAGTCAAATGAGTTAGCAGTTGGGCATGGTGGTGTAGGTGGGGGATGAGTTTGAGGGATAAAAGAAGGTTTGGGGATTTAAGGTAACATTGGTTAAGAAAAGGGGTGCAAGATTGTTGGAGTTGTGATGTAAATTATTAGGTTTGGAAATTGAAGGACTAAAGCTGCTATTATTCCAATGGAAGAAGCCAAGTTAAAGTTATACTTAGGTTTTTGTTGAGTGGATGTGGGCGGCCGGTGCGTTAAACTTTATCTGTAAATAATTTTTTAAAACGTAAAAGTTATTTTTAAAAGACTGTTGTCTGTTTTGTGCTGCTAGTATCTGTGAAGTGTTGAGTGTGAGATTGAGGTTGAGATAGCCGCTTGTCCCTTGTAGCAAGTTGTCTGTTTTGTGAGATGCAACCGTTGTGGTGATGTAGAGTGATTTTCTTGTGAGTTTGGTGTGAATATTGTATCCTCAAAAGTTGCAATGGATTTCCGATTTCATATTAAAGGTTTTGTTAATAGGAAAAAAAAAATGGTTTTTGAATCATCTCAATCGGGGATATCTAAAGTTCAAAATGTTCAGAAAATAAGGAGTCGAGAAAGAACAATCCTCACGTGACCTTTAGGTGACCCGTCTACTTTAATCAGGCGGACCTCTAGCTCAGAAATGACCAAAGGAAAATATCTAAATATTTTTGGAGTCTTTTGAAATATTTCTAATATATTCTTTTTGAGAAATGTTAGTAACGTTTTATTGGACAGTCACTTGAACACTCTTTCATTAAATTTTTGTCATATGTTCATTTTTGTGGGGTATGCGAGTATTTAAAAATAAAATTTGCATATCATAACCCATAAAAATGAACACATGGTAAAAAATTAATGGGAGAGTGTCTAAATGACTATCCAAGAGAGTGTTGCTGGCATTTATTATTCTTTTTTATAGGGTACGGTTAAGTGGTGGTTTTTAGGTGTAGTTGTTTTATTTAATTTTTTTGCATTTTTTTTTTTGTAAATTTATATATAGAGATTCATTTTCGATGTAATTTTCTGACATGAATCGTTTGGCTAAGAGTAATTTGCACCATCTGTATCCAAAGTATTCCTCCGGTTACAAATCTATACTCAAACAAAAAAATATTGCATATCTACGTCTAAAGTATCGTTTTGTTGCATATATGTCCCTTCGTTATTTTTTTGGTAACGGACGTCAATGGATGTTAAGTAGGCTGCTACTTGGCTTCTCTCATTCTGACCTCACATTACCTATGTTTTGAAGGGGACAGAGAAAGAGTTCACAAAGCTTTATTCATATGCTCTCTCTATCACTCTCACAGAACCAACCCTAAACTCAATTTGACAAAGAGATATGGTGAACTCAGACATTCCTACTTGATCCTTCCGTGAAATTGCATGAAATTTGCAGTGGAATCGACGTCTGTAGGGAATGGTGACAACCTAGGTGATTCTGATCGAAGGATAGGAAAGAGTTTCCACCAAAATACGGTTAGTATTTTCATGAATTGCAATTTACTTTCCAACAAGTCAGAGTTTCCACCCTCTTGTTGCAAAAGCAAAAAAGAACCTGCTCTTCATTCCAGGCACACTTGCTTCTGCTCCTGGACATCTTGTTCCCTCTTTTCCTCCTCTGCAAATCAACACAAAAACAGAGCTCCCTCCTCTTTTATTCACCTACTTCCCGCCTAGAACAGATACTCTTCCCTCCTCAATGGTTCCAGCAACTTGCACCCTCCACATCATCCAATTTCTGATGAGATTGCCAAGTAGAAGCCTACTTAGCATTTACACTGACGTACGTTACTAAAAAAAAATTAACGGAGGGCCATATATGCAACAAAACAATACTTTAGATGTAGATATGCAACATTTTTTTATTTAAGTATAGATTTGCAACCGGAAAAATGTTTTGGGTATAGATGGTACAAATTACTTGTTTGACTGATGTAAAGCTTAAGCAATTGGGTGAAGCTCTTCACTTGTCCATATAAACAATAGCCCATAAGGTTTTCCTTTAATTAAGATTATATCTCTTTGTTTTATTGATCTTCCACATACTTTAGTGGTAGCAATTATGTAATTTGATGCATGACACACTTGAAGAGTCCGACTTAAGCAATCCGCTTAAGTCGAGTAAGCCCTCCCAAATAGCTCATTGGATTAATGTTGAAATGATTTTTTTTTTTTTAGTCTCAAGTAGGGAGAAAATTCTCTCACACTTTTATCCTCTTTATAGATTCCACACCATCACTACTGGGGGAGGACAAGCCACGCTGCGGCTTCACGTGCAGCGAGGCCGCAGCGTGGTCACGCGATCCACGAGTCTGCCACCCTGTCAGTATATTGCGGCCTTTCGCTGTGAAAATGGCCGCAGTTGATATGCTGTATATATATTTTCTATCCGGGATTTATTACGTTTTTGTATCTTTCTCAAAAGAAAATTCATCTGCTCTATTATGATCCGAGTGTAGATTGAGGTGAAGATTAATCATCAACTTATGTTGTATTTCTATAAGGTAAAGAAATTTTATTTATTTAAAATTTATTTATACGTATTAATTGATATTTCTTCTATAAT
>JBBYHH010536672.1:0-10912 GCA_038382905.1 Daphne laureola
TTTCTCTAGAGCATTGACTGGGCTGTTTGACAGGAAGTCCCTCCCTTATCATCCAAAATGTGCTAAATTGAAGTTGTGTCATCTATTGTTTGCAGATGATGTTATGATTTTCACAAAGCCAAGTTTAAAGAATGTGGTTGTGTTGAAGAATTTCTTTGAAGAGTTCTCTGCTGTGACAGGACTTAGATGTAATGCTCAAAAGAGTCAGGTATTTCTGGCAGGTGCTGATGAGGTCCTGGTTGGACAGGTGAGTAATGTCCTGGGCATGGAGGTAGGGGTTTTTCCTATCAAATATTTAGGCGTGCCTTTAGTAGGTACCAGGATCCTGACAGCTCATTGTCAGCCCTTGAGTGATAAGATCTTGGCTCGGTTTAAATCTTGGACAGTAAGATATCTTTCGTAGGCTGGTAGGCTGCAACTCCTGAAATCAGTGATTTTTGGCATTCAAAATTACTGGGCATTGATATTTCCTTTGCCTGGTGCTGTGTTAACTGAAATAGAGAAGTATTGCAGAGCGTTTCTTTGGGCAGGGAATGTAGAAGCTCGGTCTGCCCTTGTGGCTTGGCATCAAGCTTGTTTGCCTAAGGCCCAAGGGGTTTGGGACTGTTTTCTTTAGCTGCTTGGAATGTGGCAGCAGTAGGAAAGAAAATCTTGAGGTTATTTGTGGACAAAGATAATCTGTGGATAAGATAGATTCATAGTTATTATACTGGTGGTAGAGATTTTTGGGAAATACCCCTAAACTCTATGGGGTCTGTGATGTGGAAGAGGATGTTGAAGACTAGGGAGAGATTTAAGGATTTTATGCCTAAGTATCTGCAGCAAGATAAGTTTCCTATGTGTGAGGCATATCTACATTGTGTAGAAAACATGGATTCAGTTAAGTGGTCCAAGGTTGTCTGGGGGCCTCTTCATGCTCCAATTTTTTTTTTTTATCTTGTGCCTTGCTATGCATAACAGGTTGGCAACCAGGGCCCGAGCTAGCTGCTGGAATCCTGAAATTGTTACCTCTGGTCTTCTTTGTGATGGTGGCTGTGATGAACGTGATCATTTATTCTTTGAATGCCCTTTCTCTAGGAAGGTGTTGTTGCAGGTTTTCCATGTTGTCAGGTTGCATGATGCACCGTATAGATGGCAACAGCTGTGGATGTGGCTTTTGAGGGTTACACGTGGTAAAGGTATGAAGGTAAAGATGAGGAGAGCAGTGTTTGCAGCTATAGTATATCATGTATGGGAAGAGAGAAATGCAAGAGTACATGCTGGTAAGAGGAGGTCTTGGGAGCAGCTGGGTACTGTCATTTGTGAAGCTGTGCAAAATAGATTGAGTATAGATTTAGGTGTAGTCTTTGGTTAAGACTTGTGTATATTCTCTGGTAGGTTGTGAGAGCTTGAGAGTGCTCTGAAGCCAAGTCTATAGGAGATTCATTCATTTGTTCTTTCTTCTGTGTTTGCCATTTTTTGTAGGTCTCAGAAGGTATACATGTAAGTGCCGTTGGACTATTTTTTGATAAATAAAGCTACAAGGGTATCGTCTCCTTTCACTAAAAATAAATAAATAAAAAAATAATGAAAGTGGAAGAGTAGTAGTGTGTAGACGTTTTTACCCTTTCTATAAAAAAATGTGCATGGAGAAAGTGTTTGAAATGATTAGGATAAGTAAGGGTAATTTGATAAAGATAATGGTGAAAAGTTTCTATGTTAAGAAAATTGACCATCTTTATGGGTCAATTCAATATAGTAATGTTGATAATCTTTATAGGACGAAGATAGTATTATTTATGCCTAGGGAAGGGCATTTTGACCTGACCCGGGCGGGGGCCCGCTGACCCGTCCCGTCTGGGGCGGGTTTTTAAGTGACCCGTCTCTGAACGGGGCGGAGCGGGGCGGATCCACCAGCGGGGCAGGTCTAGGTGGGGCGGGTCCAGGCGGGGCGGGGCGACCCGTCTAACTCTGAAAATGAAAATTTACAATATAGTCCTCCAATGTTTTAAAATATTACAAAATGGTCCTCCGATTTTTTTAAAAATTACAAAATGGTCCTCAAAGTTTTCAAAAATTTACATTTTGGCCCAAAATTATTTATATTTTTGGTCCCTGAACTTTATTAAAAAATTAAAAAATTAAAAAATGATCAAAACTTTAAAAAGTTACACTTTAATCACTGTGGTGGAACGAGCGGGTTGGGTTAGGTCGAGCCGTGGGTATCCGTTAAAAATATGAGGCGGACAATGGGTCACCGCATCAGACAATGGGACGGGTCGTGGGGCGGGTCATTACTTGACGGATCCAAACGGGTCGCGGGGCAGGGTGGGTCGACCTGCTTCAATTCTAAATCGGTCTACATAATATGGTGTAACTTACTGTTTCACCGATTGCTGGTCAAGTGGATCTATCTCATCGACCATGCATTTGATAGAAAACGGTGGTGACTCCAACATACCCTGTAATTACAAAACGCATCTTCGTTCATCATACGGAAATGACCAGTTTGGCCCATATGATAGCAAGCAACTTCATTTTATGGATACATTCAGACTGAACTACCATGTCCATCTCAAAATACAAAGTCCAGTTCAAACATTTTCTTCACGTTGAATACAAATTTGAGATTCTGAAAATTGAGTTCAATTATCTGAACCTCCCGCATCCACTTCATTCCCAATCATGTATAATAAGTTACCCACATTGATATAAACTAAACAATGTTTGACCAAAGAATCTAGCATACCTATGCAAACCAAATTCTTGGGAAAACTGTCTCGGATATCATTAAAGCAAACAAACTCAAATTTACGATGTCGTGTATCATCACGACCACCAATAAGTTAGGAAACAGATGTATATCAGGTAAAAATATCTTCATGCTACATGTTACACGCATCATAGATGGAGGAGCTTTCCTGACTATAAAGTTCTTGGTAACATAAACATCGTCCTCCTTCAAGACAAGCATGAATTTATCGCAAACAAGTCGGTACGATATGTACAAATGTGTGGTCATTTTGTACACAAATGAGTTAACCACATACTACTCCTTTCGTCCTTGAAAAATTATGCACATTTTTTTTTTGAGTTGTTCCTGAAAAATTATACACATTCCTTAAATAAAAACTTTTCTTCTTCAAAGTTACCAAACTATCATTACTTTATCTTTGAGTCAAGTTCATTTTTAGTCCCTTAATTTTGATGCGTGTCCTATTTTGGTCTCATTTTAAGAATTCGTCCTATTTTGATCTTATAGTTGTGTTTTTCATCATATTTTGATCCTTCCATCAGTTTGACCAAAATATTGACCGTTAAATAGATTAATTTTACGCAAATCCTTCTGAAAATACAATATAATTACATATTTAATTGATACATTGGTCACTAAACTTTTAATAAATACACATACAAGTACCTAAAGTATTTTCTCCGTTTACACTCTATCCCATCATCGGGTATGTTCGCTTAACCATGTTTTCACTAAACTAAGGCATTGACCACTTTTGATTAGATGGATAATTACTTCTTTACCCCTCATTAGCCATGAAACTAAGAGAGAAAGAATCATTGCAAAAACTTTCTTTCATTCTCAACAACCAATCCCTCATTCAAATCCAGAAGCCCTCATCCTTCGCCGCTGGTAAATCCTCCTCATTGCTCCGAATCTCCATTGTGCATGTCGCCGACTCCCTCAAAAACCCCATCGTCTCCGACAAGCAGCCCAAGCAGCAACCGCCTCCTCTCAAGACCACTTCATCCTCCAGCGGCGCCTGCCAAATGGACCATCGACAGATGGAAGTCGAAGAAGGCGTTGCAGCTGCCGGAGTACCCGGATCAGGAAGAGCTTCAGTTAGTACTCTGGATCCTGGACGATTTCCTGCTGATTATCTTCGCTGGAGAAGCCCAGAACCTTAATGAGAATCATTGCTTCATCTTCAGACATTGCCGGTAAGGTCCTTGTCCTTGTCATTATAGGTGGGCAGATCTCACCGATGAAGAACAAGACAACTCCATCTTTAGATCTTCTGCGCAACTCTCTCTCATCTCGCGATTTCAGCGTCAGTGGCAATTGGCGGACGCCGCCGGTGGGCAGATCTCGTCAATGAAGAACAAGACACCTCCATCTTCAGATCTTCCTCGCAACTCTATGTCATCTCGCGATTTCAGCATCAGTTGCAATTAGTGGACGCCGTCGATGACACTAAATCTTCCTGATGTTGGGTTGCGAATGATCGGTAGCTAGTGCGGCAAGAATTATTGGCCGGGATGATGTTTCTTTATTCAAATTCAAGAATTGTTGAGGGCTAAAATGTAATTATCATCTAGTCAAAAGTGGTCAGAACCTGAATTTGGACAAAACTTAAGTTATGCAAACATACCCAAAGAAAGTTGAGAAACTAAAAGGAACAATATAAAGGTGAAGATGAATAGGCAGATCTGAACTGAACAACGGGGAGATACTTTTCAATTTCCAGATTTTTGTATTAATGTGACGCTTATGGTCACATTAAATTCGTTTAATGCAGTTAAGACCGCGTTATATACCAAATTTAAAAAAATTCAATTCTCTTGATCATTTTGTGGTGGAAGAGTGTAATAAGTGAATAATGCATTACTAGTTGCATTAACAATTTCTTTCTTTGCGGCTTTAAACCATGTACGAGGGTTCAAATGCAGGGTATAAAATAATTAAAGTTAAATTGTTATGATTAAAAGTTTTAGAGTTCAATTAAAAGTTTTAGAGTTCAATTTTTTAATTATATCTAAAATTTAACAATCAATCTAACGAAGTTAGCCTGCAGAAACTTTTTTGTATATTTTCACAAATTTAATGGAGATTTTTGTAGGATCCCAGAAATATGGAAGGAAAGTGAAGATTATGCTAAATTTGAAAGGGATTTTGACAATTCCCAAAATATAAATAAAAAGCTAAGGTAATATTCCATCCATCCTGAAAAGGTTGTATATTTTGATTTCATATTTTGTTTTTGAGTGTTTGTCTCAAATTATAAGTAAGATATAGAATGGAAAAAAATTCAAAAAAGATATGTTTAGAAAAATCATACTACAAATTATGAGATTCATATAAATTATTCAAGTTTTTATATCAAAATATTAATGAATAAAAATTAAAAATTAAATACAGCAGAAACATAAAAAAAAATGACAATCTTTGTGGGAGAAAGATAATACTAATTATAGGGTGCACATATGTGTAGGTACACATACCAATATACAGTTACGATTTTACCCCTGTTTAAAACCTAACATATCAATTATGTTGATTTTAATTTTTTATTTCCGTCGTTTTTTCCTTTCAGCTCGTCTCTGTCTCTCCCCTTCTCTGTCAACTACTTTTCACCTTGTACCTCCGTTTGCAAGCTTCCATCTGTTTTCCGGCAATCGTCCGGCGATCTTCCGTCATGCTTCGCTTCGATCGGTGCTCTAGGTGAGTTCTCTGTTTTGTTCTCTCCGATTTGACTTGTATGGATTCCGACGATCTTTCTCATTATTTTTTTCTTTGTTTGCCGCCAAGATACTTGTTCTCTCAGTATAAATATAGTATGTTCCACTTTGTTGTTGCTTCCTTGTGAGAACTTGTGTTGATTTGTGATTCTCCTTCAGGATGATGGAGATGATGTTACTTAGGGAGGACCTAGGCTTGAAGCAAGAAGTGGTTGGCTACGGCGGGAGTAGCAATTAGAATTGGAGTGGTCAGAGAGTGATCACACAAGTTCCAGTGACAAGATCTGGAGCAGTAGCAAGATTGCACGTCGGCTAGTGCAAGGAGACAGTGAGAACTACAGGATTAGAAGGAGGCTCTTCGTTGGACTGCTCTCCATCATCGCCCTTGGTGGAGGTCCGCTGGCCATACTACGACGTATCTTCAGAAATTGTGAACTCTATCATCGAGCGAGCAATGGAAACATGACGAACAATTTCTCCATAACGATGGCGGTTGCAACAATGACCAGCTTCTCTCCTTTGTTGCGTGATTCTGGAACTGGAACTCTTGAATCCAAGAACAGAGAGCGAGTCACAGATGTTTGTTTATGCAATAGGGACACAATTCTGCAGCAAAGGGTAGTTTAGTCTTTTGACTCTTTTGGGTTGGTTTGGGTTCTGGATATTTTATAAGTTGGGCTTTGGATTAGGTAGTATCTGTAAATACACATATGTGTATCATATAAAGACTCGTAAGGTAAGGGTTAAATGGCAGTTGGTAAAAAAAATACGTCCTTAATTTTCTATTTGAGCAAACCACAGTGGCGTACTTGATTTTTGTGAGTTTTGGTGATAAATGAATTTGGATCAATCTTCTTGGTTCTTCTCAGTTTGATGCTGAAAACCTCACAAGAAAATGGCGGCAGCGATCTCCTTCTTCCACATGCCCACCACCAGACAATTCCTTGGCGTTCAGAAGTCCCTTCGTTCTGCTGGAGAATTCTCGAACCCCCGTTCGCGACTTACCTTCAATTTCACTTCAATTTCGCCCATGGCGACTCATCTTCAACCTTCCTCATCTTCCAGTGTTGGTATGTCTATCTTGCTTGCTTAACTTTATCTTTTGCATTTTTATGCTCTTTTTTTTAGTGTTCTGTGGTTTAATTGGAGGAATGAAGCAGTGAAGGCTACGACATCGACTGGGCTGGTTGGGCAGGATGATCTCCTCATTGTCGGACCTGGCGTTCTTGGTCGCTTGGTGGCTGAGCAATGGAGGGAGGTTGTTTGTTCTTAATTCCAATGTTGTTTCCCATCGTTTAATCTCAATTTGGTCTATTTTACAAGGTTGCATTTGAGAAAGATTACTGCTAGTTATTACTGATTATTTATTCAACTTGAATACCTATTAAAATTTCACATTTTAAGAAATTTAAAAACTACTAGTACTTCTAAACTGTTCATTTCAAATGAACACCATTTTTGTTTTTTGTTTATGTTGATTAATTACCTTTTTATGGTCAGTTAAGGTGATATTTTTTTTTTTTAAAACATCATTTCTTTTTGGAAATAAATTATGATTCAAGTGATTAGGAAGTGTTAGCGTTTGTACTTTTTTAGCTATTGCAACTTCTGTTTCTGTTTAGTGTAGGAACATCCTGGTTGTCAAGTCTACGGGCAGACAGCTACTACGGATCATCATGAGGAGTTGGTGCAAATGGGGATTAATCCATCTCTGAACTGGTCTGCAATCGCTAAAAGATTTCCATACGTTCTGTATTGCGCTCCTCCATCACGAACATCTGACTATCCTGGTGATGTCAGGTAAGTTCTGTGATATTACTTCATGCTTACTGCACCTAAATTGATGTAGAGCTGTCTGCTGGTTATGGGTACATTTTGAGTAGGTGTTGGTTTGACTATATATAATTCTTATATTGGTTTGAAATGTCGACCAAGCAGGATGGCTGCATTGAGCTGGAATGGTGTAGGGTCTTTCTTATTCACTTCAAGCTCTGCCCCCTTTGATTGCTTCGACAATGGATACTGTGACGAGGTGATCGATGCATAGTTTCACATAACATAAGAAATCTTGGTTGAATTCCTTGAATTTATTTTCAGGGTTCTCCTTTTTTGGGTGTTGAAGATATTGAATCTGATATATATTCTTGTGTCTTTAGATGTGGTCCTCTAATGTTTTTTAGGTTCTTAGAGATCTGATAACTCTCTGTGCAGGACAGCCCAGTTGTGCCAATTGGAAGGAACCCTAGAGTAGATGTGCTTCTTAAAGCTGAAACTGCTGTCTTGGAGCTTGGTGGTTGCGTAGTTCGGTTGGCAGGACTTTATATATCCTTGTGAACTTCAGTACTGATATCAGGCTATTTCTTTCCTTCTCTCTATAGGGCTTTGATACCAAGTACCTTTCCAAGCCTTATTTTTTCTTAATAACCTTAACTTTTGGGCACAAAGAAGATAGGGGGGCACATACTTATTGGTTGAAAATGGGGACAGTTGAACGATGTCCTGATCACATCTTGAATCTTTTACATTATGAGGTTACAGCTTCATTTCTCTATAATCTATATATTGATCTATGTTAGTTAAACAACAATTAGAGTTCAGGCTCTTGCATTTTACTGAAAAAGTATTGTAACTTGTGCTACTAGAATGATTAAGATTATGTGGGTATTGATATTATCTTACTTTCGGTAGCAGGATGCAGCTTCTCTCTGTGTTGCAATTTTGAAGAAGAAACTTCGTGGGAGAATTTTCTTGGGTTGTGATAACCATCCTTTGCCCAGGTCACGCTCTTTAGTTTGAATATACTCCTGCATTTCTTCTAAATTGCTTCTTAACGTTAGGGACATCTCTCATCCAACTTGGTGGGGCTCATTTATTGAATGCAATACATTTCTTTGCAGGCAAGAGCTGTTGGCCTTGGTAAATAAGAGTGGGAAATATGAAAAAACGTTTGTGGCTTTTACTGGTGAGCTCTGGGATACACATCTTCAGAATCATTTGACTGATTGGGTGTCAAATTTACTTCTAGTTTTCAAAGATTGCATCTAACTGTTTCATCTTGTTCTCTCAGGTACTTCTGATCCTCTAGGAAAGAAATTAGACAATAGCAAAACTCGCAAGGAAATTGGGTGGGAGCCAAAATACCCTAGTTTTGCTCAGTTCCTACAAGAATAAGAACCTTCATTGAAGAATGCTCGTTGCATCGGCAGCAAGATGTTCTTGTTTAGGAAATAGTGATCGGCGTTTTGGTGGCTGTTTAAACGACAACATGAATGTTAGTACTATTTTTGTTTTGTTCTGAATTCTCTGAGGTTTCTATACAATGTGCTATCAGGCCTCCCTTGCAAAAACTATGGATTGGTTCCTGCTTGTTTGTCTTTGAATTTGAATCAGTAGAAGAGTACTTGATGACTCCCTTGTTGCAAACTGATGAGTTCGGGAAGCTGATAATTGTATTTTCTCATGGTCCCCTTTCATGTATGTATTTGCCTTATTCATTATGTACATCAAAAGACTTGTATATACACAGATTACATTATGTGCCAACTAATATAGTGCATATTTTCCTTCAACCGTGTGTCCTAGTGGCCAGGGCAGGGACTGCTTGTAGAATTATCACTGGAGATTTGGACCCTCAGAACCTCGTGGATGGCACCACGAAGGAGCACGGCCATAACTTCCGTTTCTTTTGATGTCGCCAGGTCTGCAAGAGAAACCCGGCGAACATGAGATTCATCACGCATGCGGTAGCCATAGAACCATCTTCCAAGCTTCCACCATCTCACGCATACTTGACGTTCAGAAATCTTGCAATGCTGAAGCGCTTCAAGGACATGAATAGCCTGCATAACAGCCATCATCATGATGTTAAAATGCAATTAGTATGCTCCTTGGGGCACAAGCCAGTTTGCAGAACATCAATTTGAAGCATCAAACATCTAAATTTACAAAACACTTGCCCAATTAAGCATATGCACTGAAGAAATAAGCCGATAGAAGCAATTTACCGGAATTTGAAGCCAAGTGATGCAGTAGTGCAAGCCTGCTAAGTTGAGGAACACACTCAAACTAGGCCTGAAGAGAAACAATTCAACATCTCTGCACTCCAGCTGCATGAAATGCAGATCACGGATTGCTCTTAGATACTCTCCCACCTCAAGGAATTCAGACAGCGAGCTCTGTTGGACAAACTCAACAACAGATGCAACTTTACCAGCCATCTCATGATGCTGGTTTATGTATAACCTCCTCCAACCCTACCATCACATATGGAATACATCAAAAAAAAAGTGGAACCCTATTTGAAAATCTGTCCAAATTTCTTCTAATTCATGTTTATGCGGTCATCCAAAAAAAAAAAAAAAAACAGTAATTTTTTCCAGTTTTATCTCATCATCAGCATCTTAATTCCAATTACATTAGAGTTGGTGACATGAAGTTTATAGTGATAATTAATTGTCAAAAATTAGTTGACACTATAAATTCACCTAGAAGTAAAATAATAAAGTTTAATGTTGAATGCCCTTTCTGTCCCAACTTTTTTTCAAAGAGAAAATAAAATGAAATTTCAATCATAAATTTTTCTAATCGAGCATTATTGTACCCTCTTCAAGGAAGTAGCTCTATCAGCGCTGTTTTCTATATACACAATACTCAAACCGAGACGTTACTTAAGAAAAATGAGTCTCAATCTGACAAAGTTTAGTCATTAAAAAGTTAATTAGCATAAAAAATAAAAGGGGGATTAGTTTAATTGGCGGATAAGAATAAAGGTACTACTACAGACCTCGGATGAAGAAAGGTTATGCAGGTGAGGTTTTCGATCAAATGAAGGCCACCGCTCTCGGCTGAGTGACTCCCACAGGCAATCCGATCCACACACCTCCCGCCACAACTTGGAGCAGCAACCCAAGGAGCACAAATCCGGCACCTTCTCGAATCAACCCAGAAATCAAACAGCGATATTAGATACAAATCAAAACAGCCGAAACGGAAACGGAAACGCACCTGGAGGGAAGAAGCGATTTTGAGGGCTATATCGAGAGGGAGAGTGCTCTGCAGCATGCAATCCAGATGAATCATTGAAAATCGAAATCGTATCACAGAACAGACCGATTGAACGAACAACAGTTTTGATATCCAGAAGCAGAAAAAGAATTCATTGAATTGATGGTCTGGAAATTAATACAGAGGAATTGAAGAAAGAGGATTTGAGGGAGGAAAAGTGACGTTGCTTTCCGTGTGTGTGTGTACATCAACAAGAATAAAATTTCCACATAAGATCCCTACACTTTGTTCTATGTTTCTAATCAGTCCCTATGGTTTTTTGTTTTCCATGCCTTTGAGTCTTTGACTCAACTTTCTCAGCATAAAACAACGGTAGGAGATGTTGAGACGTTGCTGTTGCTGTTGCTGTTGCCGGCGAGCAGTGACTTACCTTTTATATACTACTCGTATTAATTAA
>JBBYHH010536782.1:0-10910 GCA_038382905.1 Daphne laureola
TAACTATTCACTCTGCCTAGATCTTGGTGCATTCTCTCTCTACAAACACTACTGACTTAAGCATCGGAGGACCCTCCGCCGGGAATAACTCCGGCGTGGTTTATAGATTTTGCCCATTGCGCAGGATATCTCAACGGAACATGGACACTGAGTTGAATGTAATCAAGACCAGATGGCAGAAACAAAAAGACGTGGAGGTCCCAACAGCGGAACCGCCACCAGATGCTTCATGTGGTGGAGTCCTCGTTGGTGTTTGCTTACGGCTTTCCTACTAGTTTCTGTTTCCGTTTGTCTTTTGATTATGGCCCTGTTTGGGAATAACGTTAGCGGTTAACGTTTGCGACTAGCGTTAACGACTAATGTTAGCGGCTAGCTGTTAGCAGTAGCGTTATTTGTTAGTGTTTTAGTTTAATTAGTGATTGGTTACTCAATTCTAAGAAAGATCTATTTGGTGGCAATTTTACTAAAAACTCATCAATCATGTATTTTTATTAATCAAGGGAAAAGGAAGGGAACAATATACATATACGTCACTCATTTTTTAAAGCTGAAAATAAAAAATTGAGTTTCAAATATTAAATCAATTTTGCACCCTTATGAAAATCAAAATTTGCATCGGTTTGTTTTACCAAGTTTTTTAATATTGCTTTAGATAGAAACATAGTTTGCATTTTATTTTTAATTAAAATCAACCACGTGAAATGGAACAATAAAAATTTCATGAACAATAAGTAAATGTCTGATAGTCTCAATACTTAAAACAAGCAAAATGTGTTATCCTTTACCGCCTTCAAAATAATCTTCCTTGAAAAAATAAAATATTATATAACCTAATGTCTTGAATCTCTTCATGCAACTAAACAATTTACTATGTTATCCCTCACACTAATCATCTCTAATTCATTGACATTTTCTTTACTTTCAGAATTGTCCTCTTTATCTCGACCTTCATCAATAAATGCATTATCAATCTCAGCCCTACGAAAATCTGAATCGTTTGTACCAGCATGTCTACGTACATAATGGTGTAAAGTCATAGTTGCAATCACTATCATGACTTGTTTTGGGAAAGGATAATTAGGTATCAGTTTAAGAATCTGTCATTTCATCTTTAATACTCCAAATGCTCTTTCGATCGCACTTCTCAAGGAGGAGTGTGCCTTGTTGAATATCTCTTCTTTTCCTGATGTTGGTCTTCCTTGACTAAAATCAGATAAATGATATCTTTCTCCCCTATAAGATCCTAAGTAACCAGGAAGTTGAGGATATCCTGCATCTACTAGATAATACTTACCTGTATATTTCAAGTTACATGTTTAATCAAGTATAATTACACATAATATATATGCATACTGCCACACCTAAAATAATCTAGTAATTTACCTCATGGGGGATGAGGAAAGTTCAATTTCTCTTGCTACAAAGCCTTTTTTAAAACATTGGCATCATCTGCTGACCCTTCCCAACCACCAAGAACAAAAGTGAAACAGAGATTAAAATCACAAACTGTCATGACATTTTGTGTAGGGACACCTTTGTGTCCAATGTAAGGAATTTCATCAGCGAATGTGTGTTCCATCGATGGCACCGATACAATCCTATAATATTGTAATAGTTGCAAAAAAAAAATGTTAATAAAGTGAATATTAATTATAAGTGTGTGAATAAAGTATACCATATTAAGAAAATCATCTAGGAAGCTAATTACCTTAAAATATGGCATGTATCTATAATCTCTTCTTATATGTTCTGGTGTTTGTGTGAACTTATTGACTCTAGTCATTATCACTTTGTTGTGGCTCTCAATTCCTTCTTTGATGTCATCTAATTTTTAAGACAACATTGAAGCTCCTCCTTTTGTCTTACATTTTTTCTTCCTTTGTGTTGTTGCAGAAAAGGTCTCTGGTCATTTTTTGTTTTGACTCCCCTCAACTTCTCGACCGGCAACTCTATTGATCCCTTCTACATCCTCAATTTCAGAATCAGTTGATACATTGGATCTAATAGTAGTAGGTCCATCAAAGAACCTTTGTGGAGGTTCACCAGTTGAAGGAGCCCACATATCATCACCTTTAGTGACAACACCTAGAAATAACAAATCATACTTCTCTTCCAACTCTGGATCAATGCCTTTGGCTCTAAACTTAGCAATTTCTGGATTAGCCTACTCAAAATCCAAAAAAACCTTGTAAGAACAAGAGCGAAGTATTACAAATAAGTAGAAGTGTGAAGACACTAAATTTTATTGTAGACAAACCTTTATATTCTTGCCCCACCAATCATCTGATGCATCAATTGTACCTTTCAGCGAGTTCCAACCCAATCCAGTAGCAAGCCTTTTGAGTGTCCTCCAATTCTTCCAATCCTTTTTCAATTGATCCCACTTATTCTTCATTTGAGCTTTGGTTTTACTATTTCTAGTCTCTTTATTAAACTTGTTAGCTATATCCTTCCATCAAATTTTGTTCAATGTACCACCCTGTCTATTACCAGCATCAACTTCTTTTATGCATATATCACAAAAAACTAGGATCTCACTCCTACTCCATTGCTTGCCCTTTTGCTCAGGATATTTATTTTGGCCATTGGGATTTTCAAGTGTGAAATTTTCAATCTAACATAAGATAGCATCATATAATCAAAGAAAAAAATAAGACCAAATCAGAAATCTTGTAGGTGTTAATAAGTAGAATAACAATCACATACACACAGAAAATAAGATCATTACCATGCTCATTAAATGGACACTTGGTATAAGAACATGAAATATATATATACATATATACCAAAACATGGAATACGACCCACTTATATATACAGGAAAGCATGGAATCCACTTGGTATATGAACTGGAAGATCATTACCAAATAAGAATATACAACAAAACATTTTCCCCTAATTTGATCACATCAGCAAGGCACACTATCTACTTTTCTGCACTAAAGTTCCAACAATGCACTCATGTTTGCATCTTATAAGAACATGGAATATGATCCACTAATACAAATAAAATTGAAACATGAAAGAGAGTCAATTAAACAACTTAAAATCATAATTAGCTCATTCCCCTGTGCCTTCTCATCTTGACAGCAAAGAAATTAGTTAACCCTATACAAATATCCTGACATAATTCTGAGAACAAAGCAACAAAACTTCACGACAAACAACACAGACTCATAAAAATTTCTCAACAAAGCATCACAAACAAGTGGAGATAAGAATTGAGGAGACGAAAGATGAACTCACCGCATTCAACTCGTCCATCCTAACCTCGTGCTTATGATGAATACTCGTACGATCCCTTCGTCACAGATCATCTCGTTATTTATAGGGCAACCAGTTTGGCGCGAGATTCACTTCTGGCGGGAAGGATTGAGTAGCGTGAGTAAATTCCTGATTTTTCATGGGTAGATTGGAGAAATTCCTCTCCGAAAGCTGATATCCCTAGAAGAACGCTGGAGGCAGGCAGCGTGCTGCGTTCGACGAATTTGTGTTATGAGCGATTCTTGGTTGGCGTCTCCGATTTACTCACAGAGCGGAAAACAAATGGGAAAAATTAGGTTTCAAGAGTTTTTGGTAGCGTTTTAAAGTGGAAACGCCGTTCCCAAACGGAGCCTAAAATGCGACATTGCCAAAGAACAAATAGGGCCCTAAACCATATCATTGTCACACGTTGGACCTTTAGAGCGAGTCCCGCATGAAACGGGTACTGTATATTAGAATGACCTATTATATACTTATTTTACAATTTTATTACCCTTTAATCAATTATGCTACCTTCGTCACTGGAAAATTGATGCGTTCTGTTTTTAGCATTAAGTTTATGATTTAATTTTTTTAGTATGATGTAAAATCAAATATTCTAAATGAAAATTATAAATTAATGTGTATAGTTTCTAAATATATTTTTTAGAATTTTTTTAAAGAAATCTTTCTTGTAATGATTTAATTCCACGACATCTAAAAAGCACTATTTTTTTATGGATAGAGGAAGCATTTATTGAGCTTTTTATTCAGTCAAAATGTATCTAATGTATTGAGACAAAATGAGTAATATTGCTACCGTCCTATTATTATTGAAACATATTATCTGGGTACGAAATTTTAGGAGGAGTTGATTTTGTATTGATTTGATAGGTGGAAGAAGGGGATAGGTGGATAAATTCTTGTACAAAAATTTATTAAATGAGAAAAATGTTTCAATAATTTTAAGACTGTTAAATAAAAAAAAATATTTTAATAATTTTAAGACGGATGAAGTAGTATAATACTATGGGTTTTTAGGCTTTTAGCCTTCGGTTTTTTAATTTTCTGAAGAAACTTTTCTTCATTTGGTTCAAAGACGTAAAAAGCCACTCAACATGTGCCTATAGACCTAAAAAGCCACTCAGTTTTTCTTAGGCCCTAAAAAGCCATCATACTTATACCAAAAGACCCAAAAATCAACCCAAATTTTCGAAAGGACTGTATTAGTCAGTAAATCTGTCGCCGGAGAGAACATTCCGGTGAAAAAATGGAATATTCGAGTGACTTATTTACAATTTAAGTCCTTACATTTTTAATATTTATCTAAAATATCATAGAGCTTTGAATCCATCAAAAAGTCTCTTTTCCTACATTAACTTCCGCAGCCAACATCTTTCACCTCCACATATGTCGCCTTGTCCAGAATTAAAATGGATCCGGAAATCTGTTGGATTTAGAAGATCGATGGCTAAATTTTAATACCCTTATAGTTTTGAAAACTAATTCAGGCTTTATCTGATTAAATTTTTGTCTATATGAGGAATAAAAAAATTAAGATTCCTGGATTTACGTAAGAATTCAACGCAAATAAGAAGAATTGATGGAATCAGACTCTCCGTGATTTGGCTCAAAACCAATAAACTTGTGAAGAAGAATGTTATTTTCGGTTCATTGCAAAGTTTTTTGGGTTAATAGTGTCAATCAATGAAAGCTCAAGGGTAAAATATAATTAACCCAAATAGGTAGTGGATATTTAGTGCTGCCGGAGAGTGTTGAGTAGGTTTTTGGGACCTAAAAAAGATACGGTGGCCTTTCGGGTCTTTAGGTATATGTTGGGTGGCTTTTTAGGTCTTTGAACCTCTTCATTTCTTGTTTAGAATGGAATGCTCATTGGAAAGATTGTTCTTCAAATATAGGAATAGGAGTAACATTTATGGTATTTGGTGGACCTATCTTTTGTTTTGTGGAATGGAGTGCGTAAGAATATGTGATTGTTTCTAGTTCTAGTATTTATCTATACATAGGTGAATTGAAAATAACAAATTGGTTAGTTTATGTAAGAGATGAGTTTTGAGCACTTAACTTAGTGGTCATATTTCTGAGAATATTTATAGAGATCTTGAATTCGAGTATGGTATCCTCAATTTCCTACCTCTCTTAATATTAAAAAAAAAATGTGAGATAGAAGTGAGGAAATAAATGTCAGTCAATGATGAGAATCTCACAGATGTCATGATGAAAGAGGGATTATGTTCTTTTCCACAACAAATCAATAATAATTTAAATTTTTATCAATTTTAAAAATTTCTACTCTCATATTTTTTTCATCTCAAATTTAAATTATTATCACTATTTTAGAAGAAAAAAAAATGTGCAAAGAACACACCCTTGCAGTAGAGCTGAGCAGACTACTTCACACTGAGCAGTCAAAACACCCCCACCCAGTCAAGCCGAAACCTACCAATCCATTTTGTTTCATCCCCGTTTGAGAAAATAACAACGTAATGGTAGCTTAAGGAAATTGAGAAATGATGATTTTGTCATGAATCTTTTTAAAATATTTTATTTTGTTACGAGTTTTATTTTAATTTTTTTGTGAAAATAGCGTCAACATTTTGTTAAATGAGCAAGTTTGTCATTGAACTCAGTGGATATTGAAGGCGGAGGCAGTCACGAACGAGCGCTAGACATCGGAAAACATAACAGTGGTTCGGATGCGATGGATTAGAGCCTCCGTCAGTTGAATTGAGGTCGGTAAGGTCGCGTTTTCCGCTATAGATATGTTGTAATTGTTGGTGTTTCGACACTGACTGAGCGGGAAAAAGATTGATGGTTGTCTGGTAATGGTCTGACAAATGTTGGGGGATAACGTTTTTTTCCAAGTTAACGGTTTTATCATGTCACGTTACACCGTCAGCTCGGTAGTGAAAAATTTACTCCTAAAATGAAACATTGATGGTATTTTTACCACAAAAAAAGGTTAGTGACAAAATAAGAGATTTTTAAAAGGTTAGTGGCGAAATTACATTTTCTCCCTTAAGGAAACTTTCAAACACCATCACCCCTTGTATTTTTACTATCTTCCATTTCATCTCAATCCGTTGCCATCCACCCAATGGCACCCAACCCAGACCAACTGCACGACCCTTGATGCTCCGCTATACATGGCCCTCGCGACCCTCCCTCATGCCTCCCTCCCCCACCCCTCTGCCCTCGTGATGTTTATCCACAAACATGGACACGGGGAGGCAGGGGCGGATTCAGTATGGGGGCAATGGGATGACCCCATTGATGTTTTGTAAAGGCTGGGGTGTATCTATATATACAGAAAATGTTTAAGTCCTAGCCATATCATTTGCCCACAGTGAAGTAATGTTAGAAACCTATTATCGAAACAACTTCCGGCCCCTTACGTTTCAATGTATACACTTAAACCCCTGAATGTGCTACCTCTGTCCCCCATTGTGTGTTTTTCTTCTGCTCTTTTAGGTTCTATGTATGTTAACTGCACTAAGAGTCCTCCAACTTGGTTAATTAGCTCACAAATGTAATTTCTCCCTCTACTCCAATATTGTATAGACTCGATCGCAAGCCATTTGTCTTCAACAATAATCCTTCTGCTGTAAAATAATTGACACTTAATTTTTTTATAATTCGAATCAAATTCTCACTAGAAATTTGTTATTAACTAGATTTTTTCCCATCCATGCTTCGCATCGGAGCAAATAAAAAATAAATTTAATCGATGATAATTTCTAAAACTGACAAAATATTTTTTTTCCTTAGTTTTGCGGGAACTTCATTGCAATATTACGGGTTTTAAATGTGATAATTGATGTTCGATGTTTATATAAAAAAAATAAAGCATAAGAAAAAGTAAATGCTTAAGTCATAAAACAAAAAAATATTTAGGTCTAATCGGTAGAAAATATGATAATTTATGATAACAAATGAGATTTTTCCTAACTTAGAAAGAAGCCAAAAAAAAAAAGGAAAAGGAAAGACAAAATTGAAAAGAGGCAAAAAAAAAAAATAAGAATGAAAGATAGAGGAGGACAGAACCGAGTATCTTATCCTATAAGATGACAATCAATGGTATGAGAATACTATTCATAATGGGGATCTCAACAAATATTATACTTAATAATATTTCTTTGAAAATATAGTGTCATAAATCGTGAATTTTTACATCACCGTGGAAAGTTACCAAACAAACATTAAGCTATCATTTATTGTACTTAATGTATGTATGTCATATCATATTCCTTTCATTCTCAAATAAGTGATACATTTTTTTTGTCATTTAAATTAAGAAATGAAAGGAATAAAAAAAATATGATAAACAATACCCTTATTATTAGCACTCACTCCCTTTCTCCTAAGATAATTTTAGTAAAAAATTGAAGTAATAGATGATGGAATATTAGAGGTATTTGAATAAAATAAATCAATTAAATTTTTTAAGAAAGAAAATACATTAATTTTTTTGAAACATCCCAAAAAAAAATACATATCATTTATTTATAGACGGAGGGAATACTTGTTTATGAAATAAGCTTCTCTGCTGTTACAGCATGAGTGCTGTGGGTTTTAGATCCATTTAATTTATTAATTAAACTTAATTATCTTAATTAATATATTATTAAATATATCCTAAAATCCACTGCACTTAACAGTAGAGTAGAGAAGCTCATTCCCTTGTTTATGTCTTTGAGTTTGCCCTTACACCAAACATTTCCTAGGTTCGCCCCTGCTGGGAGGTCTAGATTTGTGAGGCCTATTGATCATCCTCTAGCCTCAATGTCGTATGTTCACTGGCCTCGATCTGACGATGGATCTTCTCTCTATCCTCGATATTTTCTATCTCTATCATCTTTCGACCTCAATGCATCCCATGTCCTTAACCCCCTCTCTCTCTGATTGAGGTTGTCTGCGGTCCACTAATCCACCGCAAACTTGCAGTGGCACCATATGGTGTCACCTGTCTCCTAAAAAGAAAAGTTGTCTCTTAAAATAAAAAAGGTAATCTTTATTTATTGGATAAATTTTACTGAATTAACTTAAATGCTTTCTTTATTGCTTCGTTTATAATGAAACAATTTTCAATATTTATTTAAATAATATATCATTTTTTAATAAATATTATAAAAATGTGTTAAATAACTAAATAAATAGTACAAACTGTTGTAATAGACAGTATTGCATATCACATTAGACACTATGTAATTAATTATAAATTAACGAAAATTATTTTGTATTATGTTAGAAATACTTTTATAAATTATAAAATAAGTTTTTACGATACAATTAAATTTTTTAATAAAATAGACAGTTTTGTTATCACCTAAAATGTGCAAAGTAAATAAATAAATAAAAATATAATATTTATTCAGATAATATATCACTTTCTAATAGATACTATAATTTTTTTTTAAATAATTAAATAATTTTTTGTAAAATACTCTTGTGAATTTTTTTTATTTTAAGGGAACATTTTGTATTAGGGGACAGGTGGCACTATGATGTGGTGCCACACCAAGTTTGCGGTTGAATTAGTGAACCGCAGACAACTCAATCCCCCCTCCCTCCCCTCTCTTCGCGGACCATATGGCTCATTTCAGGAACCACATTGAAAAAAAATTCCAGAAAATTTTTAAATTTCAAATCATCAAAATTACTATAATGTCCAATTAAATCAATTTAAAGAAGATAGACATATAAATTAAAGTAAGGGTAAAATTATCAAATTAATGAATTGTTAAATTTTTGTCTCCTACTATATTTCTTGGAAAATGTAATTTCTAGAAAAAAATTTCCACCACTTGGCTTCTGAACTGATCCTATATAAGATCGCATATCCACCGGATCGCTCCATACTCCAGCGGATCGCTCCACCATAGAGCGAGTCAGTTTTGTGATCCACCTATGTTGGAGCAGGTCGTGGATATCCAGTGGAGTTTCATGGAGATCCACCAATAAAAATATTATTTACAACATAGTCCTTGAATTTTTAGAAAAATTATATAATGGTCCTTAAATTTTTAAAAAAATAACAAATTGGTCCTCAAACTTTAAAAAAATTGCATTTTGGCCCAAAATTATTTACATTTTTAGTCCTTGAACTTTGTTAAAAAATAAAAAATGACCAAAACTTTAAAAAGTTACACTTTAGTCACTGTTGATGGAGCGGATCGGATCTATGTGGATCGATCCACAATAGAGTGGAGCGGGTCATGGAGCGATCCATCACAATGCAGATCAATGCGGATCGATCCATGGAGCGGGTCAACCCGTTCCAATGCCCATCCCTAAGATAGACAATGATGGGAAGTTGGGATGGGTCGGCGAAAAGACGGGTTCGAGATTGGGATGGATGCGATGGTCCGAGGTGATGGAAGAGGTCACCAGCTATAAAGGATGTTAGAGGACGGAAGAGACAATAAAGATGGAAGAGTTTGGGGAAAATGTCTTTCAAAAGCTAAGGTAAACAACTTAAGAATATAATTATGGACTGCTATTTGAAGAATTAAACCAACAATTTTACGAAAGAAATGGACGGTGTCAAGAGTTAAAGGATACTTGATAGTTTCATTAAATCATAAGGGTTTTTTTTTTTTTTGAAGATTTTCCAACACTGGGTGGAAAGATGGTAAAATGTAGGTTTCATCTAAGAGTAAATTTCGTTGACAGTCCTGTAAAAATAATTATTGTCTTGTTTTAATCATGTTTTAAAAATTTATCTTATTTAGGTCTTATCTTATGGTATTGTGTCCTATTTTACTCTTTTCCGTCCATTTTGATTGTTAATTCTAACGGATTCATGTGAATTTATCTCGTTGTCCTTATGAAAATATTACTTTAGTCCCTCACTTTATATTTCCCGTAAAATTGAACCCTAAATTTTAATTCTCTCCACCATCAACCCTAAATTTTACAACCTCGTTCCTATTCGTTGCTCTGGCCCCAGATCTGCCTGCAAGAAACACCTTAAGCATAGGCAGTTCCTAAACGTTTGTTGGCTCTAAAGCTTTGACTCCCAAGTCCCATGTCCAACTTCGACTCAAGCCACCGCCTCGCTACTGAAGCTTCTTCTTGTAAAGAGATGACATCAGAGAAGATGAAGATTAGTGCTCTCTATACTCACCGAACCAGAAAATTTGAAGCTCACCTTTTGGAGAGTGATCGATTTTAGTGGCAGCTATGCATGTCTGGTGGCGGAGTAGCCCGAGACAGCCGGCGAATGTGGACTTGACCGCGCTGAGAGACACGTTCTTCAACACCTAGGCGGTGACACGGTGGAATAAATCTATGTGTTGGGGCTCACTGTGTAACACAGGCTTCGATGGTGGAGGATCTGGAGTTGCTTGCTGAAAGCGTGCGATGATGTGTCAGTGCTGTGGGGATTTGACTTGTGGGTGGTTGCAGGTGGTTATGGGTGGTTGAACGGAGAGAGTTGCGCTCTCCTTTGTCTCCGATCCACCACCCGACACTCCATCGGCGTGACGTCAGTGTCGGTGATCTCGTCGGCGATCATCACAGTTTCAACGCAAGGAATCGGCTTCGCAATCGCCAACCGAATCGACTCAGAAGGCGCCGCCATCATCATTTCTTCGAGGAAGCAGGTTTCTCCGCCGTATTCTAATACCCGGAATTCTCTCTCTCTT
>JBBYHH010536893.1:0-10910 GCA_038382905.1 Daphne laureola
ATTGAACTACACCTATTAGTGAAATCCAGGAACTTGACCTGCAAATACCTTCCTGCAACGATACGAACAGCATTTTCTGATAGCAACAAATTACTTGAAGGTAGTCCCAGCCCATCCAGTAGAACTTCAAGGCCACCGATGCTTTTGAAATGATTTTGACCTCGTGGGTTATCACATAAGGCCAACAATAAGGACCCCAGGGTTAAGTACTGAATTGACATATCCATCCATTTTTCTTTCAAACTCAATCTTCTGATTACACGCAGCAATTCTGGTACAAAATTTTGTTTTGTCAAGAGCTTGATAATAATAGCAAACAAAGATATCTATTACATGTCAATGAAACATACACTGCATCAGTGACCATCACCAACATCAAAATGGATAGGTTTATTACAATTTGTTCATAGCGAGTGTGCTCACGCACTTGTCTTTTTCTTCTGGAAGAAAGAAACCAAGAGGACATATCCAATCCAACCCCAGAAAATATGCAAAAGCGAAAATGAAAATCCTGTTATGAGCATCTCAAAGATAGTCGTAAAGGTACCTTAGAAATTACAAGTAAATTAATCATAGTAGATATGGTGCTTGCAAGAGAAACAGCATACATCACAGGCATTGATCTCAATGAAAGGGAAAAACAGAATGCATGCCATACAAAATCTACAAAAGAGCGATGTAATTTTCTTTTAGAAAACGAAATAGGCTCGTTTTTCATCAAGTATACAGCCTATGTATACATTCAGTAAACCAATAAACCAATAAACCAATAAACCAAAACTTAAAACCAATATAAGCATCATGTTTTCTTTTACATGATCTATGAGCAATCATGGTCACTAAAGCTAGTTTGGTTATATCAATACAAATAGGCTGCTGAAGATGAAATTTGCCTACCTTACCTACTAACCAATTAAGGCCGCCAGCTTCCATCACTGAGATAACTGCTTTCCGATGCCATTGAAGTCTCACTTCAAAAAGTGGATCCTTTGTACTTTTAGAGAACTGGTTGAGATGAACAGTACCAGCTAATGAGAACTCTTTAGAGTTATTGTATAACTGAGCCTTCTCATACACATCTAAATTCAAGTCCATAA
This sequence comes from Daphne laureola, assembly GCA_038382905.1. Classification (NCBI taxonomy): domain Eukaryota; kingdom Viridiplantae; phylum Streptophyta; class Magnoliopsida; order Malvales; family Thymelaeaceae; genus Daphne; species Daphne laureola. The sequence goes on from JBBYHH010536893.1 coordinate 1,098, forward strand.
AACTACAAACTATTGATACGACATAAGAAAGAACTTGGTGCAAGAGTTGAGTTTTCTCTGGTACAAGATTAGAAAAAGCGCCATCGTTGAACAATGTACTGGCCAATGTCTTAAGTTGGATGACAGCCCCTACAAAGAATAGAAAATAAAACGAAACGTTATACTGGGTAAGTACTCAATAAATGGCACGCTGGAGTCACAACAGAAGATGGGTAAGTTTCTTTGTAAAGAATACTAGCTTTAACGACCCTCCAGAATGAGCTGCTTACAACCCCATAACTCGTTATCACCAGATTGACCAAGCTAGATATATGTACAGTTGATTCATTGTAGGTTTTGGTCTAATGCCTGTGTCTAATATTTGAGCTCTTGTGTGATCATAATTAGTTATGTTAACAGGCCTCATCTGATTAAGTTGTTGTCTATAAGATAAATACACTAACCCCATTCTTATTTATTATAGGGGCAGTGAGAAGCAAGAAGAATGATGGTTGACTTAAGTTGGTTTCCTAACTGTGAATACTTTTGAAGATACTGAACTGCATTATTGGCTCAGTTAAGTTTACTACTGCAGGTTCTGTAAGTGATCCAGACTGCACTTAACCTAGGTATGTCCTTTTGTCCATGCAGTGGATAGTGGAGATCGCCTAGAAGGTGGCTGATAAGAGCTTTAAATGTAGCCTAAACCAGCTTGTAAGGGTAATGAAAGTTAGAAATTTTGGCTCTCGTAAAAAGTGCCTATTCCATGTAATTCTTGCCACCAGGTGTTTGTAAATGTAGTTAAAAAATAGTACAAGCTGTTTGTAATTGCATTGCATTTATGCTGCCTTTACATGATTCCAAAGAGTTTTAATGTAGCTCCTTTAGTAGCTACTATATAGGCAGCTGTACAGACATGCCACTTGTTTTAACAGTAGGTTTAGAAGTGTTTTGAGCACACCGAGGTTGTGAGATTAGCTTGTAAAAGTCACAGTGAGATATAGAAAAAGAATATAGAGCTTGTCAGTCTCCCAAGCCATAAAGGCCAGCAGGCAACCCTATGGAGTCAAGGGTTGGTAAAGAACTAGAAGAAATCATCCCAACTTGACAAATTTATCATGCACTTCAAAATTGCTAACTGGCTACCATTCTTTTTTAGTGCTTCAATTCAACAGCATATGGAATAGGAACTTTCCACATTAGGAATTCAAAAACATAATAGATTCTGCAGCACCAACAATCCATGCAAACGAAACTCCTTTGTTCCTGCCTAATAGTTCCTAGTAGGAAAGAAAACAGCAGGTGACAGGAGCCCTAGCTGACCACTGGGACAACAATTTTCCCTAACATAAATAGTAAAATATCCACATGATCGGACAATGATATACTCCTTAAATCTTTAGCAAAAAAAAATTGACGGTAAAAATTTTAAGTGACAAATAACCATCAGCAGATGGTCAATTGGCATTCAAGGTAAAATGACGTCACTAAATAGAACGAATGCAAAATTTAAAATGAATTAATGCGGCAGAAACTAAGGGATTATTTGGTTGGACATAAGCCATTGGCTTAATTCCAACATGAAGAATTTAGTTGTAGTTTACTTGAACATAGATAAATATACGTTTAAAGATAGTAAATTTATGTAAATCAAAAATGAATTCTCAAATTCTAATCTCATAAATGCTTAATCAAATCGATTAAGTTAAAAAATGGCTTAAGCAACTTAATCCATTGGATTAAGTCATTTATGTGATTATATTTTGAATATTTGTTCTCAATTTAAGTAAATTTGCTATTTTTAGATGTATATTTATCTAGTTTTGAATAAACTATAAAGAAAATCTTCATAAATATGCGGAAGTTGGAGTTAAACCATTGGCTTAAGTCCAACCAGCTAGGGTCTAAATAGATGTATCGGTCAACTGCCATTCAAGGTGAAATGACATCTTAAAAGAAAACAAATGCAACAAATTTAAATGAATTAATATGAAAAAAAAGTTTAACATGTGTTCTCAAGCTCCCAAAAAGGTCACAGTAGAAAAGTACTAACTACTAACAAGGTGATTTAATCTCAACAATACCTTTCATTAGTGCAGTAATCTTCTGAACCCCACTGTAGTAGCCAAATACTCTACAATTGTGCATCGAACGAGTTACAATTGTTAAAGCATCCAAAACAGGTAAACCTTCGGAAGTGATAATTAGGATGATGGAACCAGCTGACATATCTTTTGTTGATCTCCCTGTGCTTCCATCAACTGAATTTTTAATATGCCAAAGTTAGATAGTAACTTAAAAGTGGTGTGCAGTACAAACTCAGTTGCTTTTTCTTCTCATTTCTTTTCTTCCTTAAATTCAAACACTTAAATGAAATGAGATAACAAGAGAAATCAACTCTCCGTACATGCAAAAATGTATCAACTACAACCCCATTCAAAAGTGACTATTTAATAGAGAATTCCAGAACCTCTAATATTAAGGATTATTTGCAGACACGTGTCTAACTCACAGGTCCCAGCATAAAGACCAGAAGTTGAAAAACGTGCTACACATTGTAAGTGGAAGAGTAGAAGGCTCAACAGATGTCTTTACATGATTCCCCTGCCAACCAGATCTTAGCTATCATATAGTTGAAAATGAAATACCAACCAAGTATATGATCAACTTACACTCGGAGATTAAACGAGTTAATTGTGTGATCTCTTCAGTCAATGCAAAAATTACTTCTGCTGGATGCCCAGCAAGGCATCCAACGACCATGTCACCAGTAAATGAGATGTAATCTGAAGACTGACAAGTCGTTGAACCAGCTTCCAACAACTGACCCCCATAAGCAGGCTCCCAGTTCCTAAATACGGTCAGAAATTGTTTAAGGAAGACATGAAACAACCTCTTCTTTTCTGCCTGAAACCAAGTACAATAAAAAGGAAATGAAATATTTAGTACCAAGCAAAAATATAAATAAAATAAAGTCAGATTTTTCCACACGAATTGAATCTAGCGAAATTGAAAAGATGTTTAAGTCAGGATGAAACTTGCCATTCGGAGCTAAAAGAAGTACCAGGTTGTGAAATGAAAACTTGAAGATAATACCAATGCAACCAAAATGTATCCTTTAATAGTTTTCCAGAAAAAGGAAGAAGAAACCAAAAGTGAACAACATTGTCCAAATCAATAAATTCTTGGTGCAAGGCCTAGAAATACTACCATCTTAAACCATATTAACAAAAGGGGGCATGTGTCTCCTCAATTAGGCCTGTTCTGGCTAACTATATTTTAAGGGAAGTCAAAATAAATAATTCCTTATGGTACTTGGATCAACTAAAAAATCAGAAAACAATCACAACTACTGCAACCAAACATGCCCCACACAGCTTTAAACAATAACTGCATCATCATTCTCAACAATGAACACTCATCAGACATCTCAGTTATCTCATTTCAGCTATCACTTTAATCTTCTACTTCTTTATTCCCACAACTGATGTAGGTAAAGCACATCATGTTACCATCATTTTTCGTCATCAAAGAATATAAACTTACTCTCACTCAATGTTTTAAGTATTAATTAAGCTAAGGGTGTCAGACTCGCTTTTTTCAAACAATGATACCTCAGTATAAGTTTGTATCCTCTTTGCTTCAAAATAGCAGGAAACAGAAAAAAGATTACCAACAAATGTATCAAAAAAGAGCTAAGCTCAACAGATGTCACACCAGGTATCACTTGGAACATTTCCCGAAAAAATGAATTTAAATGATCTTATAAAAGAGGCAACTCCGTTTGTCCCTCACCAAATACTCGTAAAAAGTTATTTTTAGACCACCCTGAATCATCATCATCACCATTAAACAGCACCTTAATCCCGACTATGTTGGGGTCGGTGGCATGAAGTTAATAGTGGCAAAGTTTTACACCGAATGCCCTTCCTGTCACAACCTTCTTATGAAGGAATAATGAGATGAAATTTCAAACCGTATCATCATCGGTTTTCCCACTTGCATGGAAAATACTATGAGACGGCGATGAATTGAGATAACTATTGTCATGTCCCATTACAAGACTGATATTGTAAAATCAACATGTACAATATGGAACGTGACTCTTTAGACCACTCAAAAGCTATTAAAAAAAAAATCATTGAGAAAATTTTCTTAGTAATTTGCCAAACATCCCTCATTTCAACCTCCTTCCATCAATTCTACATAATTTCCAATGAAGTTTACTCACCTTCCATCAGTACTAAAGACTTCCCAGTAACTCCAAAATATTTTAATTGCGTTCTTTGAAGGTAAAAGTGGAAAGGCCTAGATCTTCATCATCCTTAATCTCCATGCCAATATAAATGTATTAAGTGTTTCATTTGATATGGGATGAATGCATAATAGGAAAAACGTTGTGTCATTTATAATTGGATGAACAAAGTTAATGATGGTGAGAAAAAAAAAGTGAGACGAACTTGACCTGTTTAACTTACATGGAGTATCTGTTTAACCAAAACAGGAACTAAAAATCACACCACTAATTTTGAGAAGGTGAACAGTGTGCATACCTTTTCACCAGCATTTTCATATCTGTTCCACAGAATACTCAAAACTGCCTCATCACCTCCATCACTAAAGTATGAAAACAGGTAAGAAATAAGTATTGTTGTAAGAATTCAGTTTGAGCAGTGTAATATGAAGCATAAGCACCACCTTCACTTGACAATGTGGGATGACACCACCTAACATGAAGCTTACGAAGATGAGTAGAAAAGATTTTGTCACGTGGACCATGACAATGATAATAGAGCTAACAGCTGATAGATGAGGCAGTGCCCAACCTTTGGCTCTAATACTTTTAGAATGTTACCCTAGACTATATCATAATAGATGTAGCCCCTCACCAGATCATAAATCACTAGTAATTCTCTTAATAATGTGGATAACACTACCTAGAAGAGCAAGGCCATCTTAGCATCAAATACAGAAGACAAGGGTCATTCAGAAAAAGATGTAAGGAGCTTGGATCATATTTTGGTAAAAATATAACCATGGAGAACGTATTTACACAGTAGTTATTTGGTAGATACTTATGTCTGATGCAAATGTAAAATAAGGATTATTAAGAATGCAGCTGAGGATCAATACCATTCATAGCTGAAACAAGAATAAAAAATAAAATAAACAAATAAAAAAAGGTAACACTAAGTTACAGTCCAGAATAATACTAGTAAATTACAAGAACCTGGACCCACATGGTGATTCCAATTTGATTAACTGATTTAGGAGATATTGAAAAGAAATAAGGGAACAGATAAACTTATTCGAGTGCAAAAGATGAATAGTTTGATTTCCGTGGAATATAAGAAAACTTGACTTAAGTGAAAAAATAAGGCACAAAATTCATGTCCCGCTGACAAGTACTTGCCTAATTTCCTTTTCTTAATTGATGATTCATGGAAGATGTAAAGGCAAACCTAACCCATATCCTATGTTTATGAACCCAAAATATTAGTTAAATACAGTCATTGAAATAATTTGGTAATAACAGTGACACTTCAACAAGCTCAAGTGAACATCCCCACAAAACGCACATTAAATAACATTCCCTCTGTCTCAGCAAAACTCATATGTTTTCCTTTTTGGGTTGTCCCAGCAAAATTGATACGTTTCCTTTTCAGGAAACTTTTAGACACTAAATTTACTTTATTACCCTCCACTTCCTTTCCCACTCAAAAAAGTTATTTTTGTCTTATATGTCTACTTTACTTTCTTACCCTCAAGTCAACAATATTTCTTAATCTCTGTACCCAGTTAAACGTATCACATTTGCTGGGATGGAGGGAGCAGTTTTAATACCTCATAAACAAATAAACATCAGCAGAAGGAAAGCTCGAATTTAGAAGCAATAGCACAAAACTAGAATTATTACGAACAGGCACTAAGATGTTGTGACCTTCAACGCTCCAACCCATGTTTTCTCAATTATTCCACTATCCATGATAACCCATCTTCCAATGCTAATCCAGATGTTTGAATGACGAAAGATAAGTACTTATATAGAGCTTAAATGAGAACTTAAGTGGACTGGTTGCCTCCCAAAATTAGAGAGCGCAACCTAAAAACTGGACTAGCTGTCCGATAAAGAAATTCAGCAAACGCAGCTTATCATTTGAGTTCCACAGAACCTGAGGAGTTCATAATCTCTAGAAATACTTGAATGATGACAACATTCAGTAATGCCAAAACTGAATAGATCTTGCTTCCCTAATGATGTGCAAGAAAAATAGCAAGAAGCCAACACTGCTTAAAAAAATTAAATGTCTGTCCGTCCGTCCATATGCAGGACAGCCATACACTCATACAGACAGAACATATATATATATTCATGTTCCATATTGTACATGTTGATTTTACAATATCAATCTTGTAATGTGACATGACGATAGCAATTATCTCAACTCATTGCCGGCTCATTATATTTTTCATGCAAGTGGGAAAACCTATGATGATACAGTTTGAAACTTCATCTCATTATTCCTTCCTCACATCCGCCGTAAAAATTTGTCACTATGCTTTTGCATGAATTTATAATGTCAACAAATCTTTAATAATTAATTACCACTATAAACTTCATGTCACCAACCCTAACATAATTGGGATTAAGGTGTTGTCTGATGATGATGATGATGATGATGATGATATATATCAGCAAAACATGATTACCTGAAGCAGATCCTTGGAGAAGGAGGTGAGAGTCTCTCAGCTGGTGAAGATTCCCCCCCAGCTTGGCTGCTATGCGTCCTCCGGATAAGCTCAGCAACACCCTTCACAATGTTCATGCTTCCCACCAAGGATTTTCACAACAACTATGACTTCATAAACAGGCCAATAGAAAACTCAAACAGCTTCCAGACCATCATCTCAGCAAAGTTCTCACAACTTTAACTCGCAGTTCCCAGCAAACAACTACTCCACCTAACCCCTGGGGATAAACATCACGCAAACTAACATGAATTCAACCGATGAGAAAATGGTTGGAGAATCTAAACATCAAAAGACCTGAGCTAAATATTGAAAATCACGTTGACGAGAGAGCAAGCTCAATAAAGCAAACCGATTCCGAAATCATAGCAACAATACCAATCAACAATGATTCATGACCAGTTAAATGATCGAATTCTTCGACGATGAAGTGAATTTGGCTAGTACCTGACAGGATCAAACGGCTTCGATCCTCTCCGGAGTTGTGGGAATCAATATGCGAGATCTGTGTTGAGACGACTTTCGACAAGCCTTTCCTTAGGTGAATTTAGATGACCGAACTCCGAAGTAATGCAGACTGGGGGGAAAAGATCAACGAAGAAGGGCAACAGAGTGGGAGGAAATGAGAGAGAGGGAAAGCATTACCCTTGCTGCCAGGACAGGAGTTGTGATTCGTGAAAGGGGTATGCCAAGAATGCTAACGAGTAATCTGTCCCTAGTTTATGATGTGACTCGAGTATTTCATAACAATTTTTTTTTTCAATGAAAAAAATATTCACCGTCAATTAATTGATTATTTAATTTTTATATTTTAAAATTTAATATTTAATTTAAATTTTTATAAAAATAAATAATAATAATAAATTAAAAATATATATTTAAAAAAATTATATTATAAATTATTATTGACATATAAAATTTTTAATTTTAAACATCTAAATATTTATAAAAAAAATTATAAATTAAATACTGTAAAATAGTAAAATGAAATGGTTCAATTAATTTAGAATTAAGGAAGTATATGGATATAGTGCTAATGTTATTTACGGTTTATGAAAAATTACCAATCGACTACATCTCAATTTTACCATTATTCTTTCAGGCAACTTACAGATTTAACATTTAACTTGTATCATTAGTGCAATTTTATTATTATTTTATTATTATTTTATTAATTTTAACGTTCATCTGTTAAGTTAAATCTTAAATTATATGAAGGGGAAGGTTATGGGACTAAAAAAGTTACTTAAAAGGAGAAAAAATGTCGGCTAGAATTTTTTGTGCTTGTGGAGTAGCCGTTTTAATTTTTTTCTTGTCGGTGTCACTCCACCCCCTTCCTCTCCTCGTTAGGCTACTTTGTCAATGTCCCATCGAGAGATCTTGTTGTGCGTCGCCCCTTTTCATCTGTCTTTGTTGGTTCGTGGTTGCTCAACATCATGTCACGATGATCGATGGGCATGTAGGTTTTTCTTCGGTGGATGGTCGTTGTTGTCTCCTCTTCTCTAATCTCTAAAGTAGCCTCTTTTTTATTTCTACCATCACCGCCATGGACTTTCCGCCTAAGGCTTGTCCTACTTATACCATTGCTAATGTTGTTATGGCGCCAATGGGGTTTCGTTCCATGGAGTTGCGCCAGGCTCGCTTTCCATCACTGTGTCGAAGGCCTGGGCTGCTCGCATTTGTGATCCATACAGAATTGTGTTGCCTGCAGCCTTTGCGCAAGGGCCACAACGTCGGGTCTGCTCCTCCGAGGGCATTGATGTCTTTCCCAGTCTGACGGAGGTGTGGCCAACAGTTGAACGGGCAAAAATTTATTCGCTTGTGCTCAAACTCCTTTATTCGTTAGGCCAGCGGGCCTCTTTTGATGTTTGGAGCACGATTGGTTCTCGACGGTGGAAGTGCCCGGTCATCTAGACTGCTTGCTTGGGCTACGTATTGTCATGTCGTAGTCGTTTTGTCCCGGATTTTGTTCGACGCTCTAATGGGTGGCTTTTGTTGTGTGTGGTCGAAGCTATTTTGGAGTTCGTGGCCTGAATTCTCTCTGATTATGGTATACGGTGGTGAAAATATTTTTTATTCTGGTGGCACTGTCATTGCCCTCGAATCAGTTGTTGAACGTGGTCTGGTAGGGTTAGGATTTTCTCTGCCCCACTCAACGCATGAGTCCTTGGTCTTGTAGTAGGTTGGGGTCGGGGCCAATTCGGCCTACTCTGTTTCTTTTAGTTTAGACTCTTTCTTTGTTTTAGTTTTCGTTATTTTTGTTTACGTGCTTTATTTTCTAGAAACTTGTAGCGGGAGTTAGTTGTTGCTATCGCTTGATCTTTTTATCTGACGGTCTAAGAGCGCTCAATTATGATGAGTCGATACAAAATAACTCTTTAAGAGTACACAGGGGCATCCAAAGCGTGTATCACGATCTTCTTTCTGTCATAACGCATATGCTCTCAGTCTCGGAAAATGTTTATCTCGGTGGGTAGGCAGGATGGTTCCATTGAGGAATGTTTCTCGTTCCTCTCTACTCTAGTTTTATTCTCTCGTCTGAGATGCTTGTTAGTTGTTCTTGCCAAATTTAATTATTGAGGTTTTATCATATTTTAATTTATTTTATTTAATAAAATGAGCATATTTCTCGTTCAAAAGAAAAGTTAAATCTTAAATTACAATTAAAATTAAAATGAATATTTTTCAAGATAAGTTAATAAATAATCACTCATTTAGTTTGTAAATTATTCTGAATAGTCTTTGGAAAATACCAACGTATAGTAGCTGACACCAAAGGCATAATTAGCGTTAGATTTAAAACCAAATAGACTAGTAAATAAGTTGTAGATTTGCTTGAGATGCTGACGGTGTTGTGAGTGCAGGTGGTGGCGACAACAATGCTAGAGGTGCTGAACGGTAGGAAGAGAAAGTGTCGTGGGGTGAGGCAAGAGTGAGGATAGAGGTGGTTCTTGAAATTTTCAAAATTATGGGAGTAAATTTAAATTTAAAGCCAATAGCATGTGACTGTTAGCCTTATCCCACATGGAGGATTTATCAAGGAGGTTTGAGTCTCTAGCTTATATAAAGAGACTCTTACTCCTC
>JBBYHH010537004.1:0-10909 GCA_038382905.1 Daphne laureola
GGGGGATTTGGTTGTATTGATTGGAGATTGGTATGATCATGCCTTTGATGAGTATTGAGTCCTAATCACCACCCAAGGATCTAGTTTTATCTTTTCTAGGATGTACATAATTTCTTTTAAAAAACCTCTAAAAATTGAAAATTTTGCCTAAAATACAAAAAATCAGAAAATTGAAAACTTTTGTGGGCAAATTGTATGTAGAATATTATGAGTGTGTATGTTTTCTATGATGGGATTGCATGTTCTATAACATAGTTTAACTTTTTCTACGGACGGATCCTACTTGTGGTATGTTTGTGAACTTTATGTGAAGTTTTGTTTTGACTGTTGTATGGTGTGAATTTAGGATTAAAGTTGTTATTTGAGCATGAAAAGCTTCACATATAAGGGCTAGTAAACTAAGTTAATGAGAATTTTAGGAACTGAGATTTAGCTAGCTTATGAATGAGAATTTTCTAAGTGGGTATCTAATACTTGTACTCTAAGTTTGGTCCATTCAAAATGATAGTTATGGTCTTGGGCGTCAAAACCATATATTGGCTTAACTCCCTCTTCTGAGTACAAGCTTAAAGTACAAGTAAGCGTTTAAGCACACCTTAAGGTGGTTGAGCCCAGAATGATACTTAGACATATTTTCATCTATACCGTATTCATGGCCTATAGTCCCTCTCTTAGGATCCTACTTTAAGAATCTAGGCACCCACTCTCACACAATTTAAAAATAAGTGCAAAGACAGAAAAACACCAAAGAAAAGAAAAAGAGAAAAGATGTAAAAACAGAAAAACACCACAAAAAGAAACAAAAGGAAGTGAATAAAAAGTGTTAAGAAATGAGCAACTCGCATTCACTAGCTAAATCGCAAGGCTGAAAAAAGTTCATTAAAGTATGAGTCCATGCCTTTCTTAGAAGTAATAAGTGTTTGAAAACCAATGTGCCTCTTTGATTTGCACTATGCATACATGTTAAACAGTTCTTCACATGTGGTTCACTTGTACATTTTACGAACTATGGATATGTCATTACAATAAGTGAAGCTTTGTTGAACATGTCAATTCTTAGATTGCACACTCACTCTGATTCTCTTGATTTACCTACATAAAAAAGATTATTGTCTATAAGTACCGTAGGTGGTTAAGTTAGAAATATTTATTTTCCTTTTTACCTAGATGTTGTCATTGGTCGGGACTAGCAACGATCTGGGTTTGGGGGTATGATGAGTGTGCAAACACACTCACATTTTTAGGGTGTTTAAGACACAATTCTCATCATTTATTCCTATTTTATCATGACTTTGGTGCATTTTACCTATTTTACCTATCTCTTGTAAGATGCACATCTTTGGGGTGAAATTGCACTTAGAAGAGCATAAATTGGAGTCTCGGGATGGAGATTATTAAAGTGTAGAGTATCAAAGATCATCTCGAGCTATATTGGAGAATTGGATTCCAAGAGAAGAGTTGAGAGGGCCAAAATGCACATTTTGCAAAGTGAGAGAGCCAAATCAGACGACAAGAGGCTCCACTTCAATGATTGCACAAGACGTGAGTTTGGAGCCTAAAATAGGGACCTCCCAAGAGCCCAGATGACAGTTTTGGGACCTCAAAGGTGCCACTTCAGCGCCTCATGCATACCTAGGCGTGGGTAGGCGACACTCCAAGGTTCCACTCATTCTCAATAACAGAACTCCAACTTCAAATAATCATATCTCTATCATATGAGAACCTAATGGGATGATTCAAAAGTCTAAATTGAATCTCAGGAAGATAACTTTCCAACAAGACCAATTTCAGATCATTTGGAGATCTGTAGCATCCTATCAAGCTTTGGCAAGAACATGTGTCAAAGCTAACTTCCAAGGAAAAGCATGAAACCTGCGCCTTAAACTAGCACCTCATCCATCTCTATACTAGCGATTTGTAACAAATAGGCGTGAGTTTGAGGTGTGAAACCTCTACCTTGAACTTGCGCCTCCAATTTTCTCACTCCTAACGGTCTTATTCAAATTTGGGGCTAGTTTAAGACAAGTTTACGCATGTTTTAGATGCCTAACATGACCAAAGTATTTAGGGTCATTTAGAACATTTGGAAACCACTATATACATTTTTTAGGGTCATTCTAAGAAGGAGGCTAGCATAGTTACAAATTTGGGAGTATTTTTTAGAGCTCCTCCTTGGGAGATCATGGGTTTTTCCCATGCTCAAACATATCAGGGTAACTTCTAAAATTATCTCTTAATTTATGAATATGTTTTTCATTATTTTCATTCTAATTTCTATTATTAGCATGTTTATTTGTGAGTAGTTTATTAGTTTCTCTTAGGGTTAGCCTACCGAGGGGGTAACTTATGATTGGCATGTGTTTTCTTGTGTAGATAATGATTTCTTGCGCTATATCTGTAGTATGTATGGAGGTGTATCCTCTGCAATTAAATATCACTTAGCGTTTGATGGAATGTCTGAGAGGGCTTCCATCGACAAAGGCTTAGGAAAATTAGTTGATAGATGCACCGAGAGTCCGAGAGGACCTGGGTAATTTTGTTGGTGTGTATGATTGGAGCTTAAACCTCTAGAGTCAATCTCTTTAATGCATGAGAGTGGTTAAAGAGTACTCGCATTGAGAGTTTGAGTGTTATTTTGAGAGGGAGACACTTCAACCTTTGAATCCCACCTTTATGCATTAGTCAATGAACTAGGAGTTTGAGAGAACCCTATAAATTCTATAGGTGGTTATAACTTGGTGTAGCAATCCTTATAAGATCTATGTTGGAGCACGAGAGTCCCCAATAGAATCTTTAGTTGAGAAGTGGGATGGTGCTCCGAGTGGAAGCCGACCCGATTATTGAAATTTACCTTTTATTGAGGCATGTTAGTTATAGGAAACCCCCAACATGGTGAATGCTACCCTAAGAGAGCCTTTCGTTAGTGATCATATTGTATTCTCATCACCTTGATTATTTTACTCTTTCGTTACCTAAACTTTTACCGCACTTCATCATCATCATCATTCTTAACATCTTTCACACCTCATTTCCATTTCACCAATAGATTTCACACAATCCTTGGTTTTCCCTAGAGAACTCCTCTCTCTTGGGTTCGATCCCTTACTCAATGTCTCATGCTCTCGATGACACAATAGGGGTAGTAAGGTGTTATAAATTTATTTGATCCATTATAAGTGTACTTTAGAGAACGAGAGTTCCTAGAGTTCGTCACACTTGCAAAGGAGTGAAAACACCCACTTATCATATATATAACATTTAATTAAAATATGCTTATTCCAATTTATGCTTTTATTTCAAAATGGTAAATAATAATTATTTATGTATTTTAAAAATACATATTTATTAAATATAAACAAAAAACAAAAAACAAATTAAAAAAACTATTGTAATAGGCTGGTAAATGTCAGGCCCGCTACCAGCCTGTGCCAGCTAGGGATGCCATCATGGAAGATGGTAGCGGTCAGCTTGTTACTAGGCCCGTCACCATTGGTAGTGGTCTTGGTAACGATTTCAGAGGAGATACCTGGATGAATGGTTACCGGCCTGGTAGCGGTCCTGAGCGTTACCATTGGTAACAACTTGGTAATGATTTGACTACTACAAGGCCTTACCCATCCATGTAGTAATCTCATTATGGATATGCTGGAATTCGCAGAGCCCTAGTCAGAGGTGTTGCCGCTGCCACCACCTATGTTGTTTGTGGCACGATCACCATGACACTTTTTTATGGTTATGGGCATGGCCATGAGAAGTTCAAGCATGGAAAATTTAAGAAATATGGATTTTATGGAAAGCACAAGCACTTTGGCTACTCGAAATGATCATAAGTGCATGACTTCTACAAAATACTATAAAATCGACGCTGAGTCTAGACCTGGAGTTACTTGAAGGAGTGAATTTGAATCTGAATATATATATATGTGTGTGTGTGTGTGTATGTATGTCTAATGTAAATCGATAGAAACTTTGTCATATCTATTATAAGTCATAAAAGGGAAGCATATAGCATAGTGAAATGGTCAACCATTGTGAGGAGCATTCTCGAAATTCCATGTGTACAAACCTTCTAGAAGCGTAGTGTTAATTTAGTGGAATAAATCATAATTAATAGTTTTACTGAAGGACATGCTGGTAAGCTAACAATTTCTGGAGATCCCTCAAATCGGTCGAACAAAATTAGTCCATTTATTTATTTAAAATAGTTAACTGAGTGTAATCAACATTGAAGGTAATTTTGTTTTATTGTTTTTAAAATTTTTTTGATCGGATGAGTGTTTCTAGCTGTTAGCAGTCCATTTTTCAGGAGTTCTTGAGTTAAACAAGATTCACTTTTCCATTCAATTGCATCGAATCAATGAGATACTAGGGTGTGATGGAGTCTGCATCAACGCATTGATGGCTAGATGCTCAAAATACAAACTCAAGTTTTACAATCCATGGAGCAATCGAAGACAAAGCCATCCACTCCACTATTGAGCTGCAATAATGAGAGAAGCTATACAAGTTTGAACCTCTCAAAACTGATAAAGATTGAAGAACAAAATCCATCAAGTTGTTGAAGTCAGTCTTCATCAATCCGTTGATAGAAGATGACAGAGAATTACAAAGATCTGCAATATCTACAAATTAATCAACCAACGTTCAAAAATCACAAAAAGGAAAGAATTCATATGCAATGGCTATGTGAAGATCTTAGGACGCACCAACCCATTTGCAAGCACTCTAGAGCCTATAAATGAAGAAGGAATAAGTGAAGAAGAAGAACACACATAATACTCGACATTCTGCGAACATTGTATATTCTCTTCATTTACTACTCACTCACAGAGATCAAAACACTCTCGAGCCTACATTAAAAAACCTACAAGCATCCAGAAGAACATCATCGATAGCTTTGTCTATAACAAAGATTCATCTTACAGAGAAATCTTCTGATTCTACATCTACTATTGTAAAAGGCTTACTCTTCTGCGCTTTGATTGATCAAGTTCACTAGTTGGTGTTGTTAGACTAGTTCTACATCACTGATAAAGTGAAACTTCCCAAGGAAGAGGAAGGTTGATAACCTTTTCTATCAACACGTTGATCACAGTCTACTATTATCATTCAAAGTTCTGTTAGACAGACAGTTTGGTGTAAAGTCCTTTGTGTCAGGTAGTCATTGAGAAAGTCCAGTTAGTCATGCATTTGTAAAGTCCTGTTAGTCAGGCATTGGTGAAATTATTGTGTGTCAGGCAACTATGTATAAGCCCTATGTGTCTGGCCTTAATTATAGTGGAGAAATTGTTGAGTGTGTCTTGAGAAGAGGACATAGATCAAGTTGAACCAAACCTCTGTAAATACTTGTGTACTTCATTCTGCTTACATCTCTTATCAGTATTTGTTCATCAACGCATTGATACCTTGCTGCTGCAAGTGTTTTCAACTCTATATTATCAATGTGTTGATAAGAGGGTTTAAATGGTTTTCATTTCAAAACTAAAAGAGTTTTGAATCTATTTTAAAGCCAATTCACCCCCTCTTGGCCATATCTAGGTCTTCACCTCCGTCACCCAACATGACCAATAGTTGAAGTCATTGTCAAGGGAGCAAGGTCAACTTCTCCTTGAAGAGGATAGTCATGGTTTTGAACCTACGACATCTATTCAACCCACAACTAATGGTAGACAGTCGAGTCGGAATTGGACGATCCTGACTGAATCAGGAGTTGGGAATCCTGACTAGGTTTAGCCCTTGGTCCCCCTTTGGGAGAGACACTCTCTTCAGCACCCGCTTTCTTCCCTTGGAAAACTAAGCTTGGAGCTCCTTCATTCAACATAACCTCTGATAAGTGCAAATTATGATATATATTTTATCCTTAATTTTGCATATAAACTCAATTAATTATTATGTTCTTACTATTTTACGCAAAAGTTTTGTACGATTCCACTTTGGGAAGTAATTGAGCTAAATTGAGGAATTTATGGCTAAATTGGCAAGAGATATGGAGTTGGAGGTAATTTTGAGCAAAACCTGGAGTCCAAGGAGATAAATGACTCAAGGGAAAAATTTTGGAGGCGAAGTGAACAACTTATGCAAGTTTGAGACAAGATGGAAATTAGGCCCACGTGTTGCATTCCTAGTCCATTGGACTAGGTTTTAGCATGCAAAAGAGGCGGCACACATCGACTCAGGGATTTGCGCAGTTCATCACTTTTGGGAGAGCAAGGGCACATACCGAGCAAAACTGGGAAAATTTGATCACTGTTTTTCATCCAAAAAAATTGGATTTCATCATTTTATTATTTATTGTCATTGAACATGTTTAGTGACTAGTTTTCTCAATACTTTCTAGGATTATCTTATGAAGCTTGATTGTAAGATTTTACACTTTAATTCTACATATTATTACTCTGGGATGCTTGTTTAATTACTTGGAATATTAAAGCATTATTCTCTTGGTCACAGAATATTTGTGGTATATTTTTGCTTGATAGAGAAAAATATTACTAGACCATAGGGTAATTAGACTAGATACCATTATAGAGTGATGACTTGTCATAGGTCTAGGAAGAATATAGATCACTAAAACAATTAGAGTAGAGCGATGAATGTTCTTTAATTATCTAGGTGGACGCTCGATAAAGGACACTTAGAATTGATACATCTTCGTACATATTTGAGAGTAATAATTGTAGGAAAAATTAGAGTGTTAAATCTGAAAGTCAAGTGGATCATAAATCCTAGGAAGTAGCTTTAATTATTAAGTTTTCTCATCACTTGAAATTTATTTTATTAATTAATTCTCACACAAAATTAATCAATCATTCCATTTTATTTTATAAATTCACACACAAATTGCTATAATCACAAGTCCCTGTAGATTCGAGCCGGTACCCACCGGTTTACTACTTGTTTGGCAGTCGTACACTTGCGGTGTAGCGATCAAGTTTTTTACACCGTTGTCGGGGACTTTTTTTATTTCTTGTCTTTTTTGGATTAGTTATTATTTATTTATTTAATTCTTTGTGTGTTTCCAGAATTTTCAGGAAGTGGATTCCTAGAAGCTCTCGAGGGTCGGATTTTCTATTTGATCCAGAAATCAGAAAAACAGAGCATCATCACAAAAAAGAGAAAAAAATGGCAGACCAAGGTATAGCTGAGCTAGAGCATTTAAGGGCACAAAATAAGGACTTTGTGAGATGTATGGCAAAGTTTGAGCAGATAGAAGCTAAGAGGCAGCGTTAAGATGCAGAGAGAGAGCACAGGTAGCATGCCAATAATCCACCACCACCAGTAAACATGGCTATCAGAGATCACTTCAAGTCGGTACTTACTAAAAATTATAATGGCATTCCTAGTGGCACTCGGATTTAGCATCCCTCCTGAGCTCATCAAGTTAGTCCAGAATTCTTAATATGGGGGAGCTCCTTGTGAAGATCCTAATCAACATTTGGAAAATTTTCAAGACCTTTGCAATACTCACAGGACACAAGGAGCGACTCCAGAGCAAATTCATCTCATGTTGTTCTCATTCTCGTTGTGAGACAAGGCAAAGACTTGGTTGTTGTCAATCAAAGAACCGATGGAGACATCGCAGGAGGTAGCTACTAAATTCCTGATTAGTACCTTTTAGCAACACGATTTTGAATCTTTGCATGAAGCATGGGAAAGGTATAAAGAGCTACTGCGAAAGTGTCCTCATCATGGGTATAAAGCATGGGTGCAAGTAAAGATGTTTTACAATGGACTATCCATGCAAACAAGGTAATTTTTATATGCCGCTTGAGGAGGTACATTGATGAGTAAGAGCTTCAGAGATGCTTTTAACTTACTTGATGAGAACACAACCAACAGTTATCAATGGCCTTCTAAGAGGATGGATACTAGGAAGGGAGTCCTTCAGGTTGATTAATTCATGCAGCTTCAAGCACAGATTGTAGCACTGGCTAATCAAGTGAAGGCAAATCAGATTTCCCAACTAGCTCAGGTTTCCAATTTTGAGTACTATGGGGAAGATCGGGCTGCAGAACAAGTAAATTGGGTAGGCCAAAATAATTATGGCCACAGGCAACAGGTGCAGGGTGGACAATATAGACCCTAAAGTCAAGGAAATTTCCAAGGTAACTATCAAGTTCAAGGAAGCTATCAACCAAGCGAGAATTACTAGGCCTTCAGAGATACTTTTGTGCAAAAACCACTATCATACAAGCCATCTTTTAAGACAAAAAATCAGTATGAGGCAGGTTTATCCTTACAGGATGATAAGCAGGATGAGCTTTTGAGAGAGAATGATGCAATGAAGAAATGACAAGAGCAATTTGAAAGTGATAATGCAGAAATGAAGCAATAACTGTCTCATTCTAGCACATTTGGAAAATCAGAGCAAGAGAGAATTTCCAAGTAATACTGTGGTAAATCCCAAAGAGCAGTACAATGCCATATCATTGAGAAGTGGTAAGGTATTGATGTCAGAGCTAGAAGCTCAAAACCAACAAGCACAACCAAAAGTCAAATAGCAGGAGAAAGAAAAGAAAGAAGAGGAGAAGCCTAATAATGAGAGGGAGAAGCGATCTCCTGATGCATTGATTCCAGAAAAGAAAGAACTACCAATGTATGTACCTATTATCCCATATTCTTAAAGATTACAGAAAAAGCAGGTAAACTCTCAATTCTGTAAATTTTTAGAGATGTTTAGAAAATTAGAGATTAATATTCCTTTGCTTGATGGTATAGAGCAAGTGCCTAATTATGCAAAAAATTTAAAGGACATTATCTCTAAGAAAAAGAAATTTAAGGAGTTTGAGACTATTTATTTGAAGGATGAATGTAGTGTAGTAATACAAAATAAATTACCGTAAAAGGATGAAGATCCATGTAGTTTTACGATTCCATCTACCATTGGTAATTCAAGTTTTAAGGCATTGTGCGATTTAGGTGCAAGCATAAATTTGATGCCAATGTCTAATTTTAAGAGATTAGGAATTGATGAAGTTAAATCCTCTACTACTAGTTTGCAATTAGCAGATTGATCTATTACTTAGCCATGGGGTATAGTAGAGGATGTGCTTCTGAAAGTTGGCAAGTTTGTTTTTCCTGCGAATTTTATTATTCTAGATATGGAGAAACATCAAGAAGTCTCCATTATCTTGGGAAGACATTTCCTTTCTACAGGAGATACTTTGATCAATGTGAGAGCAAGAGAAGTCACATTTCAAGTGGGTGATGAAAAGGTGGTCTTCAACATCTTTAAGACCAAGACACAAAAACAAAATCGATCCACTTGCCACCGGATAAAGGTCATGGATGTAGATTTGGTAAATTCATTCCCTTCTCCTACAATTGATAATTCTTTGTTGAAGGTTTCTCAAGATGAAAATTTAGATGCATCTGAATCGATTAAGGTAGAGAAAAAAAAATTGAATGAGCATGCTAAGGGAAAGAGCGAAATAATTGATGTTTTTAAAGATAGGAAGATACTTCCATTGGTTTCCATGCCTAAGAATAAATCATTTCTTATTAAAAAGTTAGATCCTGGAGAATTAAATTTTGTGGTTGTTAAAAATGTTCAAGCTGCAGGAACTAGAGATATTGGTATTACATCTCATCGGAAGGTCAAAATGAGAAAAGAGCGACAACGCTCAATATTTGACAAGATAAGCCTGACTATGTGCTGGAAAGAGAAGCCAAAACCAAAGAATGTGGCTAACTGGAGTCACGGAGAGGATGTGTCTCTGAGGCAACCAACCGTGCATTAAGCATGGTGCAGGACGTCGAGCTAACAACGTTAAAACAAGCCATCTACTAGTAGTATAAGTATTCAATTAATTTGATTATAGTTTATTTTAAATTTCAGTAAGCATTAATAACTTTGAGTCATCAATTGTAGGTTCAATCATTGAAATAAGTTGGAGAAGATCCTTCAGTAAAACGCTGGTGCTCAAGATAGGTATGGTTAAAAAGAAGAAAGAAAAAAAAAGTGTCTTCGCATGACAAAGTTTTTGCGGTGGAAAGACTATTTTTCTCGGTGGAAAACGTGATTCCTAAACTTAAGAGTTTTTCGCGGTGAAAACGAAAATTTTTTGTTCACCGTGACCGTTGAATTGGTGAACCATCAGAGTTTTCACGGTGAAAGCAAAACTTTTTCGCTCATTGCGTCAGAAATTCCGTGACCTATCTCTGGTTCGATCGTGTTTTGCGATACAGAGCACAACCCATAAGTTTTTTTTTTCCTTTCCCCCCCACACAGACCTTCACCATCGGCCCCAGTCTCACAGCCTCGCTCCGCTGCATTGGATGCCAGCCAACCACCGCCGTCCCTCTCCCCCTTTGTCTATCCAAGTAGTATTTTTCCTTGCTCTCAGTTGGATATCTCTTCGCACACACCAGGTCAGTTTTGATTTTAGTTTAGTGATTTAATCTCTCCAATTTTCTGGCATATTCTAGTGGGAATCATGTTCCTGAGCACTCTATTGTTGATATAATTCCTCCAATTTTCTTCATCTCAATGCGATTCTCTTGTGAATTGGACCTTGTGGAGTTTCAAAATTAGCTGTTGTAGTGAATGAGAACTGTGGGGAGGTACAATTTTTGTCACCACCACGACCATGCTGTCAGGCGGTTACTGTGCGGAAACGGCTACTTAAGGCGACTGGCGACGTCTGAACTGAATTCGTCAGAGTTTGCGGTTTGTCAAAACCGACTTGTCACCACCAGCACCATGCTGTCAGGCGGTTACTGTGCGGAAGCGACTACTTAAGGCAGTTGGCGACGTCTGAACTGAATTCGTCAGAGTTTGCGGTTTGTCAAAACCCGCCCAAATTAAAACTTTCCTTTAGTTGATTACTAAGGCGTCGTTACAGAGTTTTAACAGAAATATCGCGCGGTGATTAACAAAATATATCGTTATACATCAGATAGGAACTTC